>JABVXU010000790.1:0-20357 GCA_013365365.1 Cruorifilaria tuberocauda
TGATTTAGTAAAATTTTATTAATATTTATTTATTTATTAATATTTACTGATAATATTTATTACTTATTATTATTAAAAAATAAGATTTAATTTAGTAAAACTAGTTTATTACTTACTATTATTTAATTTAGTTTATTGCCTACTACTTTTACTCTCATCCACCATTATGCCGTTATTACTATTATCATTAATCAATTAATTTTTATCATTGTTACAATTGTTATTAATTACTATAATAACTCAATAAAATGAAATTTATTCATTTCTCTATATTTAAAAATGAAGAAAAAATTATAACCGCTAAACAACAGATTTATATAATTTATCAGCTTTAAAAAATCTTTACTTAAAATATCATATCGACAAAAAATTTAAATTCTCTCTACTTAATGAAATTCCCTATCTATTGCTGATAGAAAGTAAAAAGATAAAAAAGTTCTCTACCTATCAGTGATAAATGATAAAAAATGAAAATCATCTTTATCGATTAATCGAAGTATCAATTCAGTAAATCGAACAAATCGATTAAATTTTTCAAAAAAAAAGGAATGGAAAAATGAAAGTTTAGATGAAATTTTGAAGAAAAGTGAAAATGCAAAAAAGACGAGGAAATTTGTGCCATTCGATGACTGTATTACCAAAGTGAATACAATAATTCAAATCAAAGAAAAATATTTTTAGCAAAAAAAGTGAAAGCATTTTTATCGGACGAAAAACTTTCTTGCCTTTCTTACTTATCAGAACTCGACGAATTTTTGATCAATTGATTTAAGAGGAAAATTGAGAAATTAAATATCAAAATGATTTGAATTCTTTTTTTTTACTTTTCATTTCCATATTATCAAAATATTTCAGTGTGTAATAGTTATCAAATTTATCAATAAAATATATATATATATCAGTAATTATCACTAATTATAACAGTTATCAATAGAAATTATCAAATGGAAGAAATCATTGTAATTCAATATTTTCTTCTTATCACTTATTAAATAGAAGAAATTTCCTTCAAAGAAAAGAGAGATGAAAAATATAACGACAAATGAGGAAAAAGATTGAAAAGTTGCTATAGTGATCGTATGAAAAGCTAATTAAAATGAAACTTTCAATGTAATTCTATTAATCCGTGAAGATAGCAATGTAAGCATGAGATAAACTCTGTCAAAAATAATTAGCACTGATAAGAAATTATTTTCCATTCAGGAAAATTCGAGAAAATTTTACGGAGAAATTAGTAAGAGAAACTTTCATAAATGCTCAAATTATGCCACGTTATAATTCCTTACGTCTATATATGTGTGTGTATGTGTGTGTGTGTCATGTATGTATGTATGTTGTGTATGTGTGTGTATGTGTGTGTGTCATGTATATACGTATGTTGTGTATGTGTGTGTATGTGTGCATGTCACTGATAGTTGATAGTATGTGAATGACTAGGAAGAAATTCCATTTCTGTAATTTTTTATTCCTTCAATTATGTATATATATAGGTGTGTGTGTCTGTGTGTGTACGCATGCGTGTATGTGTGCATGCGTGTATGTAGTATGTTTTACGTGTATGTGTATGTGTTAGTGATAGTTGGTAGTATGTGAATTATTAAGAAGGAATTCAATTTCTGCAATTTTATATATTCCTTCAACAGGTTGTACAAATTGATAAAATATGCGGGATTAATTTAATACTGATTAATTAATGATTAACAAAAGTTGTTTTACATTTATAATAGTGATAATGATAATGATAATAATAATAATATAATGATAATAGTGATAACAACAACAGTGATAAATAATGATAAATATGAATTATAATTTTGTAGAACAAGTATTGAATTTGTAATGAAAATAAAATTGAAAGAAAGCAAATTTCTATCATTCCTAAAGTTGTATGAATATTATCGAAGAACTATTCATGATCAATTTTTAATTTAGTAGTATTTAGACATTTTAATAATATTGATTGATGATAGCAATAATAATTGTTAATGATAATAGTGATAATTGATAATAATAGTAATGACAATAATAATGAATAATAATAATAATGATAGATTAGAATAATAATAATATTAGATAATAAATAATAATAAATGATAACATAATAAATGACAATTAATAATAACAATAGTAATGATAATATAGTAATAATAATGATAATAGTAGTAACAATAACAACGATAAATAATAATAAATATTAACGATAATGATAAAACAATAATACTGTAGCAAAAATAATAAAAAATAACGTCAATAATGATGATAGTAGTAATGAGATAACAAGGTAGAATGAATATACGTTTCGTAAGATTTACTTAAATTTATTTAAATTTTTTAAAATATCCAATTCAGTATAGAATTCCATGTTTACAAAAAATGAAAATAAATAATTAAAAATTGATGAATATTCCAAAGATACTGTTTTTTTGAAGAAAAGAATCGAAAGTTAATTTATGACTAAATACTATACAATTACTCAAAACTATACCATTACTCTAAAAATAAAGAAATTAGTAAAAATTGGTTAAATACCATATCATTATTCAAGACTTAAACAAGAATAAAAAATTAATTAGTATTGGTTAAATACTATTACATTACTCAAAACTTAAATAAGAATTAAGAAATTAATAAGAATTAGGTTAAATATTATATCATTACTCAATATCTGGCATATCTGAGTTATTCAAGTAATATCAGACGAATAAAATCAATTCTGTAAAATTTCTCAATAAATTTTGAAAAATAACTATCACACAGCAATCGATTTAAATCATTTTTTCATGAAATTTTAATCATTAAATTGTATAAAATGGTTAAAACTATAGAAAATAAGAAGAAATCAGGTGGAAAATAATATTTACTAAAATAATGCTTCTAATTTAGAGAATAGAATAAAGCCTTATCATTTATTGATAATATTTCGAATGAATTCATTCAATTATTCATTTAATTTTCCCTTTACATCTAAATTTTTTTTCCATGTTTTATTCCTTAAATCAAATTCAATGGTTAACAATAGAATGATTGATTGATAATTTCCTGATAATTCCAATCGCACGTATCAAATTTTGCAAACAATTATAAAACATGCAACAATTAAAATGAAAAGCGCAAAAAAAGAACCAATGATTCATGCTAGCAATTTGCTTTTTGCTCTTTTTCATATCCAATAAATTATCATGAAAATTAAAGTTTAAAAATTGAAATTAAAATTGCAAAATTTAAATTAAACCATAGACTGTACTTTCATCCATTCTATCGAATTAAAAAAAAAAAAACTTATCGATGTTATCAAACTTATCATCATTGTAGTTCAAAAAAGAAACCAGAAATACGATTTGATGAATTTTTCTTAAAACATGCTTAAAAGCGTATTAATTATCAAAGCTTACAGTATTGTAATATTAAATATATAAGTTATAACATAAATATACAAGTATATAATTAAGTATGTAAGTTATAATATAAATAGTATGATATAAATATGAAATATGTATGATATCATGCAAATAATAGTAATATAATATAAATAATATAAATACAATATTGAATTATCAATAGTTTTATTTAAAAACGCTTAAAGTCCGTGAAATTTTCATAATTGTTTGATCAAGAGGAATTTTCGTGAAAAGGAGGAAGTGATTGTTGGTAGAAAACTTTTTTCACTTCTCTCTTCCATTCATTCAAAATCGATTCATTTGTTTACCTAATAAGAAATGCTTCAAGCAATCTGAAATTGAAACCCATTTGTATTTCATAACTAATTGTGAATGAAAATCATACAATGCAAATAGCAGCAACAATAATAACAATAATAATCATGAAACGTGATAGCAATAACAATAACGCTAACAATAATAATAACGATAGTAACAACAATATCAGTAGTAAGATTAACAATAACGATAGCGATACCAATAAAACATAATAGTAGCAATGACAAATAGCAATAGTTGTAGCGATAACAACTATAAAAGTGATAGCAATGATAACAATGATAATATTAGCAATAACAATAGCATTAGTAATATCAATGCCAACAACGATAGAAGTGGTAATGACAATAAAGTATTTTAAAAATAAATCATAAAATTGAAAAATTAGTAAATTAGATTGAATTATCATCGAGAGAAATCAGTAATAAGAGAAACAAGTAAGTAAAAAGGAGAATTTGAAATCATTTAGGTAATAGCAAAATTCCTATCACTTAAAAATAAGATGTAAGTTTTTAGGAAAGCTTTACTATATTATTAGCTATTAGCTTATTGCATAACAATCAGTAGTACGAATTATCTCTCTCAATAAACATTTTCAAACATTAGCTAGCAAATATTTAAAATTAAAATATCAATTATTTAGCATTTGCTAAAGTTAGTTGCTTCATTAATCAGCAAAAGAAATTTGCACCAAATGATGCCGACAATCATCGAGTAAATAATCAATAATTTAAAATCAAATTAATCAATCGATAATTAAAATTTCAAATATTTCAATTTCATTCTCAATTAAACGAAATAATACTTGAAATGGATCTGCTGCATGATTTTTAATAGAATTTAATTACAATTTATTTGTTGTTATAAAATGTGGAAAATGACGATTAAGTTTATTTATTTGTAAATATGATTATAAATATCACAATTAAGTTTTTTTTCATGTAAATTTTTAAGAGTGTTAATTTTTTTCCATTATCATTAAAGTAAAACTGATAGGAAAGGAAGAATTCTTTTTTTGTAAGGAATAATTTTCTCAAATTTAAAATTTTATTTCAAAATTCAACTTTTCAATTAGTGAAGTTTCAATTGTCAAGAGAAAAAAATATTGTAAATAAATGAGGTGATTGAATCAAATCGACATGAAATAATGTTTGTTCGATTGATTGTTCGAATATTCGATTGATTAATATTTTGGATATAATTTTTTCTTATCAAAATCTTCAATCGAAACATAATTTTTAAAAAACTTTTAGTGATGTAAAATTTGGTGTGAGATAAAACATAGAATATTTGGTATCTCTCAGAGAGAGAGAGAGAGAGAGAAAACTGAATCATCAAGTGATTAATCTAGTCAAGGTATAATTTTTAAAAAATTTTGTTAAAGAATTCATGGAAACAATCAGAATGCTGTTAATTCAAACATTGAAAATTTATGGATTAGAAAAATAAATAAATAATACTATTATGTTATCCACCAAATAATACAGTAAACAATAAACAAATATATGTAAGTATATTAATTAATTAATTAAATATTAACAATGGTTATGGGAACGAATAAATCACTATAAAATTATTGAATAATTTTATCAGTAAATGTGATAAATGCTAAGCTAATATGGTAATATTTCATCGTAATATATATCCTAATTCTACCATAATATTTAGTATTTTACCATAATATTTAATATTTTACCATAATATTCCATATTTTACCGTAATATATATCCTAATTCTACGATAATATTTAATATTCTACAATACTACACTATAATATTTCAATATAAAATATTCGTTTTTTTCAAAACCTTATTGTTGTTTACTTTATTGTTGATCTGGTGTTGAGTCAATTAATCAATCGATCGATTGATCTGATTGTTAAAAGCACTACGATTAGCTAATAGAAATGAAAACAATTCACAAAAAAAATAGTTTATTTCAAGAAAGGAAATTAGCACAGCTGCGGTTTCTCGATGAGATTACATCTGCAAAATTATACGTTTAAATCTTTCATTCAAAATGTCAAATGAACACACATACACACACACACACACACACACACGCACACACGCATATGCACACATACACATACACACGGAAACACACAGACACATACACGGAAACACACACGGAAATACGGAAACAATGAAACGGATATTTGATCTTTTCATAAGCAAAATAATTAAGGTCTTTGTAAAGGAAGATAAAATATAGCAAACATATGTTCCAACTTGTTTAAAGTTCTTTTTCCACTGTATTAAACCGATTCGATGATTCAATTTTATGATCTGTAAATGAATCATTCAATTACTAATGTAAACTGATTGAATGCTAGTTTACATGAAACATAATTATTTATCAAATCAATAATTTTAGACGTATACAATGGTATACAATGATAATCAATGCGATTACATTTTTTTTTCGTTTTCATTCATATCACTTTTTAAAATTGATAAATTTATATGACTGATAAGATCATATCTATTAGGCGGAAATGAAAAGAATAATATATTAGTTCGGGTATTGATAATCTTTTAATGAATTGACAAGGAAAATAAAGCTCTTTTTTTCCTTTCAGAAGTGATAAAAGAGAGAGAGAGGAAACAATTGATGAAATGATCCTTAGAAAGGGATGAAAAACCTAAAATGGTACCAACAGGTACTAATCATAATTTACGGAAACGGAAGAAAAGCCAATTGCAATTCTGTTCTACGCACAATGTGAACTTGTTTATCTCTCTTGCTATTGTCGCGCCTATCGAACAATAAATAAATGATGACAATAACGATGAAGACGACGTCTACGACAATGATAATGATGATGGTAATATGGTGATTATGGTGATGATAATAACTATGGTTATCATAATGATGATGTTCGTATTATGATAATAATAATGATAATGACAAATAATGGTCAAGATGATGGTGATGATGATGATGATGATGATGGCAATGGTAATGAGTGATAATGATGATGATGATGATGATGGTGGTACGGACGATGATAATGATAGTAATGATAGTGAGAATGGATAATGACAGTGAAAGAGGATAATGGTGAAAATGATGGTGGCAACAATGATAGAGATGGCAATGATGATATGATGATGATGATGATGACAATAGTAATGATGATAATGGTAATAAGAATAAGAGACAGTTTGTGCATGTGATGTATCCATCTATTTAGAGGACAGAGGAGGAAAATGGAAATGCAAATAGGCCAGCTAGTATTAATATGAATGAGTGAGTAACTCAAATTGATAGTATGAGTGGATCGGATAGGAAGCAAACAAAGTGGTCATATCAGAGAGCTGACAAAGTGGACTAAAATGGACAACAACGTATCGGACAAACGAGAAACGACAGCTGCACCGACAACAGAGGGAGAGAGAGAGAGAGAGGGATACGGAACAGGTGAGAGAGAAAGGAAGAAATTGTAATTAATCTCAAATTGGTAATATCTCGAAATTAAAAAGCTGAATATATGCCTAGATTATAGAAGTAATTTGCGGAGTTACGGAAACAGGTGAGAGAGAGAGAGAGAGCAAGAAATCGAAATTAATCCCAAATTAGTAAAATCTCGAAATGAAAAACTGAATATATATATATATATGTCTATATTTTAAAATAATTTCCAGGAATATGGAAATAAATGAGAGAGAGAAAGAGAAGAAAAAGTTGAAATTAATCTCAAATTGGTGATATCTCGAAATAAAAAACTGAATACAGACTATATATAAGTATCTAAGTAATTTATTTATTTTTTTACTATATAAGTATCTAAGTAATTTATTTTAAAATATCTAAATTGAATTCAGCAAATTCGTTGTTTAGTTAAAATTGATATTAAATGAAATGAAGTGATTTAAGAGAATAATTTGCTATAGAATATTGATTACATCAATGATAATATTAACAATGTAAATACTGTAAATGATATAATGAATTAATGAATTATTACAGATGAAATAAGATAATGTAAATGTTATTACTGTTAGTAATCATCTAGTTGCATCATACAGTATTTTTATTAAACGGTAAACATTACGATAATTTTTATCACAATAATATTATACAAAAACTTTAAGGACGATAAACCCATTAATTTAATATATGATAATTTGAGTAATAATAAATAATTTTAATTTTAATAGACAAAAATACCAAATAAATAAACAAAATTTAAATAATATTTAAAAAACAAAAGAAATAAATAATTTAAAAATGGAAATTAAAAATAATAATTTGAAAATGAGAAAAAACGAGATAGTAGATTTCTACAAAAAATCGTTAAAATTTGTTGATTTTCTGAATAAAAATCAAATTTTAAATTTAATATAAAATTAATATTTCAATTGCTTCTTTGCAATAAAAATTAAAATTGATTTTAATTTATTTCCTAATTTTTCATTTAAAAATTTTCGCTTTAATATTCGTTTTTTCAATTCTAATTTTAAATTTTAATTCAAGCTATAATATTTGATAGAAATGCTTGAATGATTATTATTCATAAATTTCTATGTCAGGATCAATCGGTTTACTAATATAATCAAATAAACAATGAAATATGATCATTAAATTTAAATTACTTTTTATTTTGCGATTAAAATTTCAATTAAAAAATGAAATTTAAACTAATCTGGAAATATGCCAATTAGAGTGAAGAATTAGCGGTAAATTGAAATTAATTCTAATTTTACTAATAAATTTAACTTGAATATTAATTTTCAATTAAATTTGAAATTTAAATTGAATCGAACAAATCTTGTTTCAATGAAATTATATAACACCAAAATAGTTTCAATGAAATAATACTAAAATAGTCTTTATCAGGACAGTGAAACTAATTAATTAATGAAACAAATCCGCACTGCGTGATATTCAATAATAGGTCAACAGAGAAAGCTGATAAAATGTTTCATCGTTAGTTCAAGCATTTATCATTAGTTTGAATAAACTTATAGGAATGAAAAATGAATTGTTATTTCAACGTTCAATAAACAAAATAAACTGTCTGTTGAAAGAATGATTGATTGATTTTTTAGTAATTGATCAAATAATTAATTTTGTAGTTGTAAAATTGCATGATATAATAATCATTTAAGTAGAAATAATAATGATTGATATTGATCGATTAGTTCTATTATCTTTTTTAATATCAAATTATTGATTATAAAAATATTCCAATTTATCATTGATTTTGATAATCGATAAAATAATTAATACTGCCATTGTAAAATTACACTATATAATAAATGCATGAGCTGAAAGAATGATTGATTGATCAATCAATTATTAGCTTTTTTTTTTGATATCAAACAATATAAAAAAATATTGCAATCATTGATTAACTTTATTGATAATTGATAAAATAATTAATACTACCATTGTAAAATTACACGATATAATAATCGTATGAATTTTGCAGAGAATTTATATAATTTGTAAAATTGCATTAGTATTGAAATATGTTCTCGGATAAAAGTTTTAAGGAGAAACCGGTCAGTTGTTGCTTCTCATATCCAATCATTATAAACAATTTATCATTATTGGTTTAACCTGTTTGTTTCGTCACGTCCATTATCACTTCGTTCACTCTCTCTCTCTCTTTATCAGAATGTAATCATTTTAACAGCATTTTATCCTCTTAATTAACAAAACATCCATTTCTCTTATCACTTCTTTTTTTTTCTCAATAATAATAATTTTGCATAAATTTTATAATTAATAATTTAGTTTAAACAATTTTATATTTATTTATTAAGAATTTTATATTAATTAAAATCCATTTTATAATTATCAACACGCTTTAAACAAGTTAATATTCATTAGCATTCATCTAAAATGTATTTTTTATAGTGATCAGAATATATTTTATAATTACTACTTTATTTTAAACAATTTTACTTTCATTTTACTTTTTCATAATTGCAATTAATGAAAGATATTTAAGAATTGATATTTGGGCACTTCGTGTTAATAATAATTGAAAATAATTTTATAAGTTTTATATTATTTATATTATCCAGTTTTTTTATTACATTATTATTTTATAGTATATATTAATTAACAAATATTGTATATTATATAATAATTTTATATTTCCAATTCTTGTTATATTATAATTTCATATATTAATTAATTAATTAATTTTATATTTTATATTGTAATTTTATATTTCATATATTAATTATCATTTCAGATATTAATTACCCAATTACCCAATATTGTGAGATTCAAAGGATACCGGAATAGTACCGTAAAATTTTCCACTCATTTCCGGATCACAATATTCTTTACGAAGTATAAATCATGAAATGAAAGATTTGATGGGAAAAAATGATGAAGAGATGAATCAAGCATGCGTATAATCTAAACAATAAACAATGGAAGAAGATGGTCATTAACCGGATAATAATATTCATTAGCTAATCTTGATTAGCTAAAATGACCATTAGTACTTTTCACGCTTTGCTAACATTTTAAAATCAAAAAAAAAAAGGAACAAAAATTGTAAACAATGAGAGAGAGAGAGGGAGAGAGAGAGGGGGAGAGAGAGAGAGAGAGAGAGAGAAAGGAAGAGCAAATAATTACAAATAATAATCCATTTTTCGAGAACTATGTAATAACATTGTATCGGATGATTCCAAATTTCTGTGGTGATTTGAAAGGGAACAATTGGAATGTCGGCATATCGTCTTGATAAAAATTCTCTCTCTCTCTCTCTCCCTTTCTCTTTCTTTCTCTTTCTCTCTTTCTCTCTCTCTCTTCATTAAATTCTTCAAGGGCGAAGAAATAATTTGCATAAATTATAATATGTCTATAAGTTTTGTTATTGTGATTGGTACTCGTAAAGTATGAAAGTAAAATGAAAGGATAAAAGGCATAATTTTAACTCTCGAGAAATTTGCATAGAAATTGATAATTTGAAGTATTTTCCCTCATCCGCTTGAATAAATATTCCATTTAGTAATTACTTTTTTTGCTACTTTTACATAAATGGAATAAAAAGTATAAGTAAAATTAAGTAATAAAATTACAAATTACAAAGAACAAAACTTTTTTTTATCTTCGAAACTTTGAGAAAAAATTGCCAAATTATACTTTAAATAAGAACTGAAGCTTTTTTTTGATATGATAAATTAAATAAAATGAAAATTTATCCAAAATTTAAGTCTAATTTTATGATTAATGATTTTATGCATTCATAGGATATTCGGATAAAAAAAGAAATTAATCAAAATAAGTGATCGGTATTGATATTGATAATTTAATTTTTGAAATTTTTTATTCAAAATAAAACTTTAACTTATTTTTTGTCGTTTTGAATTACTGGTTAACTTGAATTTAAATTCGAATTACTTATTAACTTTATGAAGAAAAAGTTTTTTTGAAAAACACTTTGGCATAGATAAAAAAAATCCATTATCATTTATCATTGCAAATATTCGAAATTCTTAATCTTTGTTTCTTTCTTTTGTTACATTTTTTATCATTCATAAATAAATATTTTCATTCTGATACTTTTTTCTTTAGTTAGTTTAAAACAAAAAAAAACAATTCGGAATATTTGTTATCGGTTTATACCGTAAATAATTCCGGTTTCTTCTGCTTATCATCTTGCTTTAATCAAACCACAAATATATTTCATAACTATTCACTAATGCATGACAATAAAATTAACGTTTACGTGTATACACGTATGGATTATAGTGCACGTTTGTGGATTATAGTCCACGTGTGGATTATAATCCATATGCTATGATGAATTATGGTCCACTACATATGCATCGTTGTGCATTTTTGCATGTTATACATGTGGATTATAGTGCACGCACGTGTGCATATTCGTGTGATTATAGTGCATGCACGTGTGCGTACACTTGTGGACCATAGTGTACGTTCGTACGCATCTATACTCACATATATCTGGATCGTAGTTCGCGCATTAATGTGCGTGCATCTATACGTGTGCGTGTTGATCTGTTTGTATAGCTGTGCAATCGAAATTATATAATTGAAAATTTAACGGAAGATAAAAAGGGCGTTTAATCAACTGGCACGAAGTTACACGCTCCTGACCTTTTCAACTAAGTGAGTTATGCTCAGGAAGTCGTCGTTGTCATCGGAGAACTTGGAAAAGTGATATATTATACATCACATTGATAGTTATCGCTTTTACGGTGACAATCGCTTAACCTTGATAATAATGATAACGTTTACTTCCTTCTCTTACCTAATTGTCATATCAACCACATTTCACAGATGCAATTTTAGTTGTTCTTTAAAAATAATTATGATAACAAAATAATTTAATAATAATAATAATAATAATAATAATAATAATAATAATAATAATAATAACAAATAAATATATCATGATTACAATAACTAATTTTAATCAAAAAAAAATTGTTCAATTGATAAATATAAATAAGAATGCAATTTTCATTGAATGATTTAGAATTAAAAATTTTACTGTGGTGGATGAATGAAAATACATGAGAGTGATAAGTTCTCACTCGATAGAGAGATAAATAAAGTACATAACAGTGATAAATTATTACTAAATATCTTAATAAATATTATATCAAATAAATTCCCTCTAAAATAAAAATTAGAGAGGGAAAAAGATTAAGGGAAAGAGAGAGAGAGAGAGAGAGAGAGAGAGAGAGAGAGAAAGTAGGTTTAATCAAAACATTTTTTAGTTAATTAATTCGAAAAAGCATTCGAAATAATTATTTCTAAAGCGGAAGCTCAATAAATAATATTAATACTAACTTACTTAAAATACACTTTACGGAAGTTAATATTAATAAAAATTCCATTAAATAAAATTAAAATTATTTTTCATTTCAAAGAATTAACAAAATCGTTTGTATCAAAAAAGCACACTCAAAACATTTATAATAATAAGCAATTTCATATTTAGTTAAAATATTTATGAATATCAAAGTTAACAAAACTTTGTTAGCTTAGAAATATAAGTAAGTAAACGAAAGCTATTCAATAAATTGTAAACTTTGCTTGAAAATATTAAAAACAAATATTATCAATTTTCATGTGATATTTTTTTTGCGAAATAAAAATAAAATTCATCCAAAATAAAAAATATACAAATTTTTTAAACTAAATTATGTTAATTTTATGGAAGTATCACAAATTTATAAATTCATCCTAAATCGTTAATTTTAATCATTTTCTTATTTTATCAAAATAGCTAAATGTGATTTAATTTCTGAATTGATGAAAGAGTTGATTAATTGATCAAAGATTTCTTATGATATAATCAACAAAATAAACGAAACCATCAAAATCAATGACATTGATAGAAATAGTAAATGATAATATAATGACAAAAAGTATAGCAATGGAATTTCCTATCACTGATATATTATCACAACCGAATGATAGCAATGCAATTGCTAAACAAACAACAACAACAGCAACAGCAACAACAACAACAACAACAGCAACAGCAACAACAACAACAACAACAGCAACAGCAACAACAACAACAACAACAACAACAACAACAACAACAACAACAACAACAACAACAGCCAAATCATCGTTAAAAAATTCGTCGCAACGATCAAAGCAACAAGAAAAATTGTCAGTGAAAAAAAAAAATGATAAAAAAAATGCGATGAAAACGATCGATGATATCACAATGCTAAAGAAAAATGATCGAATCAATAATAAATGGCTAATTTTCCAGCTTATTGGCAAAGGTGCATTTGGGTGTGTTTACAAAGTTTGTCTTCTTTTTTTTCTTGATATTGGATAAATGTGAAATAATTGAAATTAAAAGTTCTTTTACTGATATCGGAATTATTTGTACTGGTTTGCATGACTGGATGAGTTAACTGATAACGGAATCGTTTGTATCGGTATATATGAGTGATGATACTGAACGAAAAACTTAGTATCATTATTTCTTTCATACTTTGATTATGAATAAATGATTCTTTTGTTGTTGAGAAGTTAAAATTTACAGATTGGATATCATGGTGAACGATATGCGCTTAAATTTAGTCTTGATTGCTGTAGTAATGTAATTTTTTAATTTTTTAAAAATTTCTTTTCAAGTAATTGATCTTCAAAATATTTTTCACTAAGGAAATATATCATGCTCGGTATTCAGGATAATAAAAATGTTATTTATCTCTTCCATATAAGTCAAATAATGCTCTATCCTCTTTTAAAGTAATATAGGATATTGAATAAGACATATCTACCGAGGTTTTTTACCCAATTCAGTATCATTAGAGAATTCTTAATACAATAGTTGGTTGTGATATTATTATTGATTGCACGATATATTTCACATCATAATGATCACTAATTACTTTTCCTCTTCATCAATCATATTTGGTTTTTTTGAGTAACGATCGTTTTTACTGTAATAATGAGGTGGTGAAATAGCTACATGCATTATCATCTGATAAAACACTCTGCATGCATTATCGCATGATGAAACATGCTGCATGCATTATCACAATAATTGCATGTTATGTTAGTGCATATGGTATACTTAGGAAAAAAAGCCATTTCAATATTTTTTATTTTTTCCATATTTTTTTGCAAATAAATTTTACAAAATTTTAGATCTAAATTTAAATTTAAATTAACTTTCGAGAACCGAATAACTTAATTTTAATTTAGAAACAATTATTAGTTGAAAAGAATGTATTGGAATTAGCAAAACAAGCGGAAAGTAAGCATATCGGTCGACTTATCGAATATGGAAATTACCTTGGCTATGAATATATTGTTATGACGCTTGTTGGCAAATCATTACGAGTAAATTAATGAATTTATTTTTTTTTGTGATTCTAAATTCATTTAAAGTTTGTCGAAAAGTTTTCTTAACCTTTAAAAATTTTAATTTACTGAAATTTCAATAATATTAGGATATTGTAATGGAACGGAAAAGGAAAAAACTCTCGGCCGGTTGTGTTATCTCAGTTGGCTTACAGTGTGTTGAAGCAATCGAAGAGCTTCACCGACTTGGCTTCATACATTGGTTGGCGATTTTAAATATCATTTCGTTAATTTAGAATTTAAATTAACTTTCAATTCATTATGAATATTGAAATATGGAAAAGAGTTTATTATCAGGAAGATTTCGATTAAATCTTTCATAATCATAATCATGATCATAATCAATTTATTTTATCAATAAACACGATACCTGTGACATCATTAAATAAATCTAAACCGATTAATTAATTATTTCAAACATCATCCGATCGTTTTGAAATTAATTTTGTTAATAATTTTTTAAAGTGATATAAAACCATCAAATTTTGCTATCGGACGAACTGATCTTTTACATGGTTCACGGAAAATTTTCCTGATCGATTTTGGTTTAAGCTATCAATATGTTGATTCAAATGATCGATTAAAACACGTAAAACGTGTACGTAATGCTGCATTTTAAATCATTAAATAAATTTTGCCTTTAATTTTTTTTGGCTAATAATTCAAGCACATATTACATATAGGGTATGAGCTTCAAGGGAACATTACGTTACGCACCATTAGGATGTCATCGACGTCGTCCACCGGGTCGTCGTGATGATCTCGAATCCTGGATGTATCAACAGATCGAATTTACAAAAGGATATTTACCGTGGAAAAATCTTGATGACGAGCAGGCTATTATGAATGTTAAAGTATAAAATATTCAATCAATCATATTTGATCTTCATCAAATCAAAAATTACTTTTTAAATTTAATTTCATTCTATCTATGCATGAACAATACTATATCTGTTGTCTAATATACTAGTATTCGAATATCTAAATTGAAAATGAATAAATGTGATTTCGATATATAAGTACTTAATTTCATTCATATAATATACATTAAGTTCTTTTTAAAGGAAGTTGCTCGAACAACTGATGGCATGCAAAAGTTGTTAAAATATTGTCCAAAAATATATATGGAAATTATGAAACACATATGCGAATTAAAATATGCAACTAAGCCAGATTATGATCTTATCTATAAGGTTTCCATAATTTAATTCCTACTTAAATACTTGAAATAAAAAATGATTTGGATCATTCATAATTCAATAGGTTAGTTGTGTAAATTAAAATACTTCTCATATTAAATCAAAATTAAATGCGATGAATTGAATGAAAATGCTTCATAAGGTTTATCGATAAAAATTTTACCTATAATTTATTTCTTCGATCAATATCTTTTGTATTAATTAAATTAATCTTAATTAAAGTGGAAGTAAAGTGGAACTTATTTAACCTCATATAACTTATTATCCTTCATATTACTTTATATAACTTATTATTCATCATAACTTCATATAACTTCATAATATATCACCCTTCATATAACTTGATATAACTTGTATAACTTATTATCCTTCATATAACTTATTATACAATGCAAAAAAAGACACAAACAGAGTTAATATTTTTCAGTTACTTCGAAAAATTTTATTTGAATCAAGATTACAAGAATATCCATACGATTGGGAAAATGATTCGTTGAGGTGTTATCGTAAAAAATGATCAATCATTTCAATGATATTATCAATAAGTTTTATTTTATTTACAATTTCATAGATATTCAATTTTTTTTAGGTTTAATCAAATTAAACTTAATGATTATCTCTTACAATTGAATTACTTCATTTCTATTTTTTAGCTTTCAAAATCAATCGATTGATTTAGCTATTTAGTATAGTACAGAGGCATAAAATTGAAGTAGAGAATGTTAGCATAATATGTGTTTATTGATGAAATTCCATTGCTAATAGATTAAACTGTTTTAATTGAATTAAACTTAGTGAATTTCTCTTACGGTTAAAATTTTAAATTGTTACAATTGAAACTAAACTTAGTGAATTCTTATCACACGTATTTTAAGCTATGTAATTTTAATTTGCAGGAATGAAATTAATTGCTTAACAAAAAAAAAAGTTAAATATATTGCAAATTGTCCGGAAATGCAAGGGATAATTCGGCATTATCAATTATCCTCACAGATAGGAAAGGAATTTCATTCAGTAGCAAATAATTCCAATTTATCATTTTCTCAATCACTTGCTTATCATTAAACTGAGATTATTCGTTATATTCTAATTATCGAAATAAGGCAAAGAAATAAAGAATTTAAGTTTATAATAGATTAAATAATTATTTGAAATTAATTAAAATCTATCATTTTGCAAAATTACGGTATGCACAGAAATATGATAAATGTATGATTGGAAAAATGAAGAAGATGCCAAATGAAATAATGTGCCTAGAAAGCCAAACTATAGAATTTATTTAATTTCATTAAGACAATTGGGCCTCAAATTATTGGGCTCTACTAATTTCAAATTTTAGTATATTGTATAATTGAGTAACTTAATTAAATAATAAGTAATGAATCATTTTATATCGATAATTTTTAAATTCCTGCCTATCAGATGATCAATTAATCAGTTAAAAGATCACTTATCGTTTCCCATATTTGATTAATTAGCTGGACTAAAAAGAGAAAGTTTATAACGAAATCGCTTAGCATGATTTAAGGTTAAATCAGAATATATATGAAATTTAACGAATTACTGTAATTAGAATTCAATCGAAATTACTTACATTAAAATAGCTATCAAGTAAAATATTAAAAGAGCTATCAAGTGTCTGAATTTAGCGTCTATCTGTTCAATCGAACATCAAAATTATTCAAATTTATAAGTGGTATTCATGGTATATGCTTATTAATGAATTAAAAGTTTATGTAAATCCTTAATTAACTATACTAATACTAATTACTTAGCTTATACTAATTACCATACTATACTAATAACTATACTAATAACTATACTAATTACTTAGCTTTACATCTTCCTTGCAAATCTCTCCTTTTCATACTCGTTTATAACAGATGCTTAGTTAATAAGGTAAAAATTAAATTAAAAAACGAATTTTTTTATGAAACAAAATTTAAGAAATTTTAGTTTATTTCTTAATATAGAATAATCCATGAATGATTAAGTGCTGGAAAAATATCTATAAGTAAATTTATAAATAAATTGATTGGTAAAAATATTAGTGGAAGTAAAAAAGTAAAAAATATTACTTAAATCATTCGTAGCAATAATTATTGTGAATGAATAACGACTGAAATATTTTCAAGTTCGAACTATAACTTTTGTCCAATTTTATTCTAATAACTTACCTTATTTAATTAGCAAAATAAAGCTACAAAAATATTTTTATATATCATTAACAACTTTTCATGGTACTTGAAGTTGCAAAAATAATTGAGATCCATGTGATACAGGTAAACAGCTGGAAGATTATAGGTCCTTATCAAATTGCAGCTAATTAGTCTTGAAGTGATCGAAGCATACAAGAGCACATGCGGAAAAACAGGTGGTAATATTATTTAAGGTACTATCTGATTGATTCTGGATATCGAAATTTAGAAATTTGGCTGATATTCAATATTTTGGAGCAAATTAATTAATTAGTCAATTAAGTTCTAAACGATTAGTTGAAATTTGATCACAACAATCTGTATTTTTAACAATCATTGAATTTCCATCTGATTCTTCACCAATCAAGTTTTTTTTACTTATGAGTAAAATTTTGATCTTTCATTTATTGATCGATACGTGGAGGAAATGACCTGATAGAATTAAATTTTTGCTTGATTATAATTGAAACTTTGATTATTCATTCATTAAATTGATCGTTTATATTAGCTCAAATGATTGATTTAAAATGGCTCAAAATGATTAGATTCAAATTTTATCATAATGAAAAATCGATAATGATTGCTGAAATCATTATCGATTTTTCATTATGATTATTATTGAAGAAAAAATGCCTCCACCAATCAAATTTTTTTTTAATTTACGATTGAAATTTTAATTGGTCACTTATTGAATTTTTATCACATTATTAAGTTTTGTCACAATGATAGTTTATTTATAAAAATGTTTTAATGATAATTGAAATTTAAATTGTTTACTTACTGATCAATATCTGGATGAAATGATCTGAAATGAATAATTTTATAATTTCATTCCATATGGTTGATAGTTGGAATAATATGATTAACTCTTCCATGTATTATCGTTTTTTTTGCTTGCCGTTAAATTCAAAATTACTGCATTCAATCAACTTTCGAAAATGAACGGAAACGTCAAGAAATACTCCCAAACCATGAATTACCCTCAAGCATCGAGAATTAATGCAAAATCCCGAGAATTAAGGGAAATGTCGAGAATTAGCGGAAACACCGAAAATTGAAACAATCAATGATCGAATCTGTTTAACTCATTTGTAAATTTAACGATTGAGTCATGCAGTTTGATGTTTTTTTTCCTGGTTTCATGGGAATGTTTCTTTCAAGTTGGAGAATTCAAGTTGAAAGACTGGTTGGAGTTGCTGATGACAAATTGGAAACGTAAGAGGGCAGTGCTAACTTTAAATTCAATTTCATTTTTCCATTGCATCACTTGAAAGTTGACACTTTTCACTTTCCGTTTTCTGTTTCATTTCTTTTTTCCTCTATTTTAGAAGTATTTTTTAAATGTGATTAAAAGAGCAGAATTGTAATGAATTAATCGATAATCGATAATTGAATTGATAATATTTTGCTAACTGAAATGATTAATGATTTATTGATTGACTAAAATTCTTAGAAATAAATTAATCGATTAAAAATACTTTTTAAATGTTCAATTTAATAATATTTGATTAATTAATCAATTAATTAATCAAATATTTTGTAGTTTTTTATTAATATTTAATCTTCTCATTGTAAAATCAGATTTATTAATTTTTTCGTTTTCTATTATTAACCTTCTTGATATTACCTAAAAGAATGTAAAACAAAGTTGATTCGTTCAAAGTTAAAAATAAAAATAATGAATAACTTTATCCGATTATGTTGTTGAAAATATTAACTCATCAACGATTTGTTATCAGTATATGTTATCACTATCAATATTTGTAAATGAAAATACCATTAGTTATTTATAATATCATAACATATAAGTAAATAACCTAAAAATTTTGTTTACTTCTTAACAGTTAGTTGAATTTTTTAGCGTTTGTCAAAAATTTGTAAAATATTTGCGAATTATTGATAGCGAAAAAAAGAAAAAGAGTTAGAAAATGGGAAATCGATTGAAAGGATAATAATTAAAATTGTTGTTAAAAATTAGAATGAATATAAGTTTGTAAAGTAATATTATCTTTTTATTTGCATATTTACTTTCACAAAAAAAATTCTTATTTAGATCAACTCGTTCCTACAAAAATTGCAGAAATCTTCGAAATTAAAACATACTCGAGATTAGCACATATTTTATTGGAATGAAAAATTCATTTTCAATCATTATATACATTCATTAGCTTAATTGACCTCTTTATAACTATTCTCCATGACCTTTCACATTCTAGATAAATTTATTTACATCAATCCAATATTATCAATATTTGGTCGATGATGTTTTAGTTAATGCTTATTAGAATATAATGCGTGGAAATGCCACAAATTTTACTTTCATTTAATTTTAAATAAATTTTGTATTTATGATTTATGATTATTTCATTTTATATATCATTATTATTATTATTATTATTATTATTATT
>JABVXU010000791.1:0-20336 GCA_013365365.1 Cruorifilaria tuberocauda
TATTATTTATTATTATCTACTATTATCATTCTAATTTAATCCTCATAGATAAAGGTATAAATTGTTTTAACGTTTCTATTACTAATCTTTATAGATAAGAGGATAAAATTAGATATAATAATAAATAATAAGTAGATAACAACAAATAATGATGATAATGATAATAGATGATAATAAATAATAATGATAATGATAATAGATAGTAGTAAATAATGATAATAACGATAGTAGATGATAATAAATAGTAATGATAATGATAGTAGATAATAATAAATAATGCTGGTAATGTTTGCGCTTTTTATTTATCAAACAGGAAAATTTTTTCATTAACTTTTCAGGCTTAATTACTTCAAGCTTAATTTATCTCGAATGATGATATATTCATCATACATAATTATACGTTTTAATTAAGAGACTGAAGAAGAAAATAAAAAGTGTAATTGAAAAAGTTTAATATTATTATGTCTGCTATGTATTTTTTATAATTAATATGTAGTGGTAATTAAGAAATAAAATAATTAAGTTTTTTTTTTTTTCAATTTAACGAGTAATGTTTAAATTTTGAAAGACTGATTATTTACAATCTAAATACGTTAGCTGATTATTTGCAATCTAAAATATAAAATAGATTAGCTTAGTAAACAACCTAAAATAGGTTAGCTTTAAAATAGATGAGTAATTTATCTAAAACATAAAATAGGTTAGCTTGATAAACAATTTAAAATATGTTAGTCCAACAAAAACAATTAACTTTTCCTTTTTCCACCTGAAATTATTTCGAGAATTCTCCAAGAAAAAAAAAGGAAAAAGTTATTCGAGCATATCATTTGATTAAAATTTTCCATGAAGTTTACTTAGATGATTATTAATACGATTCCGGTTTGCTCTTTTATCGAAAATAGTCGGAAAGATTATCGTTTTTTCGGAAAAAAAAAAACATTTATCAATGCTATTATCCAAATAACACTCATAGATAATATTTTAGAAAATTTTTTTTTTTTTTTGATTCATAAATTGAGTTAATTTCAAAAAAAAAATTATAACTATCTTATACGATATAGTTATAAATTATAATTATATGTCATATATGTTATAATTATACGCATATATGATTAAGTAATATCTAAGTATCTCATATTATTTTTCCAGCTGCAAATTTCATTTCACAAAAATTAACTTAACTCCAAAAACCTTCACCGATATAATCATTCGTTTATTTTTCCCTTATCTTTTATCACATTTTATAGTTATAATACCTAATTATTAATTAATACCAATGTACTAAATAATACTTAATTACTAGATATTATTTTCCCAATTGCAAAAATATACCTAAATTCCAGAAAAGAAAAATCGTAACTGCTTTATCCAGTATAATCATTCTTTTATCATTGCTTCATCTTTTATCATATAGTTTTTTGGAATTAAGTTAATTATTATTAAATATGTTTACAATTGGAGAAATCATATCTAGTAGTTAGATTTTATTTAATTTCCAGGTATATTTAATGCGTGTAATTAAATAAAACCTAACTATTAGATTTTATTCCTCCAATTGCAAAACATATTTAATAAAAATTCATTTAATTCCAAAAACACCTTATCAGATATAATCATTATTCTTTTGTTTTTACCTTATCTTTTATGGCATATTATAATCATAAGTGCTATTAAAGAAAACAACTACCTATTGAAAAAATTGCAAACTCCAATTGCAAAACATATTTCATACTACAAATTTCAAATACTGTTGCAGTAATGTGAAAATGATAGATAAAAACCTGTGACCACTTTTCTGTTCCCTAGCAACCAGAAGCAACCAAAAGAAATGAAACATTTGGAAAGTAATCATTTGTGTCCTTTCGACCTTAGAGGAATAAATTCAAAGTGAAAAATGATGCATTGAAATTAACATGAATGCTATCATATCTGTATAATTCATGAATATTTATATCAAATATTACTCAAGAATCACTATACCGATAAAATGGATTTAAAAGTTTTGAATGGAATTAAAGAAATTGAAAGAATAGATTTCAAAAGTTTGAAGAATCTTGAAAATGTATAACTTCCTTAAAGCTATAAATTAATATATATTATTATCGTACTGAAATAAAAATTCGAATGTTGTAGTGCAATAAAAAAAAAAAGAAAGAAAAGAGAAACATTATTAAAACCATAATTTATTGTTAAGTATATAGGAATAAGAAAAATTAATTTTCATAAATTTACTCTAATTTTAATAATTTGAAAAGAGAGAATACAACGAACACATTAATTTAACCAGTAAACACAGCAATGCCTAAATATAATTTACAAACAAAATTGGCATAACTTGGATAATAAAATGCAACGGAATAATAATGATTAACACCATAATTTATAAATGCTAAAATATTTGCACAATCGATTAGTTTAATTGCTATATCTCTATTCCAATAAACTGGAATTCCAAAATTAATTTTGAAAATTTCCACTTTAGTTAAATAGTATTTTATCACTAAAGATTACAGTATATTAAGATAAACTGTTTTATATACAATAGTTCAAAAAAAAGAAACATTTAAAATAGATAACAAACAACATGTAATAAATATGGTTGATTTAAAAATATCACATACTCAGCAATTCAGATGAATCTTGCACCAATAAAAAAATTTGAAGAAAGCACAACGGATAAGCTTATTAAATTCAGATCCGGAACGTTACTGTATCAAATTAATTAAAAAAAGATATCTAACTTATAACTTTCACAGTTTGTATAAGTACATGTCACCGAAATGTGGTAGAACAGTTAACGAATGAGGTGAAAATCTTCTAATTTGACAGAAAATTGCAAAATTCGAAAGACCGGTAATTTCTAAGTGTTAAACAATTATCCGATTTATCTGATATGCTAAAAGTATACATTTACATATAGTTCATACAAGTCGTTATTGGCTTTTTCATATTCATACATAACAACGATGTTATGAAAAATAACAAAGTTAAATGAAAATAACAAATCGAATTAAACCTGATAAATTGTCATTAAATGAGAAATATTTGCTATCGAAAAAACGAAAACGAATGCGTAAAAAATATATATATATATAGAAAACATGTTAATTACACAGTTGAAAACATCAGGATTAACACAAGAAGGTTTTTTACCCGTGAATAAACTAAACTAAAGAAAAATTGTTTCCACTGAATGAGATTTATATGGAATAAAAAAAGAAGGTATGCATGAGGGAAAAAAAATGATTCACTGAAATTTCTAAAAAGTAATATTCATGAAAAACATGAAAGATGCAAAATTTAGAGCTAAGTTACTATAGTGCAAATGCTCCTCACACCGAAAAACTCTAAATCGTTTGAATAATGGTGCTATCGTTGAAATTTTCTGCAATACTATTTTAAAAATTGTTGGAATGAGGAAATTTTGGCAGCAATATTTTTTGTACCTCAATTTAATTATTAAGATAGCAGCAAATTCCATGTGAATAATGAAATTAGATCGAGTTATCTTTAATGAACATTTATTTTTTGTCACTTGTTTTCCTATATGAGCAATAGTTCACTGGAAAAAATGCAGTTCATGAATATAATAATGCGAAGCGATTTTCTGCTTAATTTAAGAATTTAAAGACTATAATGTACAAGAAAGAAATATAATGGCAATGAAAAAAATGAAACAATATAACAAAGCACGATTTAAAATATTAATTTGGAAAACAGTTAAAGACCTAAAGATGAGGCAACACGGTCCAGGAAACACTGATTCTTATTATACATCGGCTGAAAAGAAAGACTTTAAATTGGATATAACATATAGTTATAAGAAAGTCAGCATCTTCCATGAACTCGATGGTAAGGAGTATTTAGCAAAAACAGCTTTATCAAATATTAAGTAACACTGACCATTAGGATTATCTATAGTACCCAATAAAAATTATGTTCAGTTTCGCGAAATTGCTACCTAGAATCGTTACATTTGGTCATAATTTTGAGAAAAAATAAAAAAGAAAACAGTAATACAGACATCCTACACTTCGAAAAGAAAAAATATTAGGATTAAAAATACAATCCCCTACTCTAGACAAGTCCCAAAACAAAAACTAAGATACAAGCAAATGCTAAGTTAAAACTTACCATTGGTAAATCGAAAACTGTCACTTTCTGATGAACCATCTTCCGGCAATAATTCCGGCTCTGACATTTCTGGAGATGATACTACATATAGCACTCCTTGAAACTAAAATATGAGGTTGTTTAAATTCAACGAAAGAATAACAAGCATTCAAGAACTTGCATACATGATTCACTATCCGTTTCCGGGCTCGATGAGAAAATCACCTCTCTGTTTTCCTTTATCTGGCCCAAATACAATTAGAGAAAATTTTGTAGTTCTCCTAACTCCTTCCATACATACATTATCCAAACTGCAATTGTTTACCAAATAATTGACCTTTTCAAAACAGATTCCAAAACAGAATTACAATTTGTGTGGTAATCTACATTTAAGTGGTAATTATTCATATAGCATTTATATAATTAATGACATAATAATATGATCAACCAGAAAACAAATAAGTTTTGAAGTCTATCAGTTTTTTACCTCTTTATATCTTTATCTTCTTTATTCGTCTTTATACCTTTTTATATATTCCTTATACCTTTTCTTTCACTTTTCAAACATTGAAGAATTTGGATTAATTTCAAAGCAAAATGACTTGGAGTTCTTATATTGTAAATAAATGACAGATTTGCATATTAATTAAATAAACATATGACAGAAGCTACCTCAGGTCTTCTCCTAAAGCGCGCTAGAATTAATCTGTCTTCGATATGCTGCAATGCTGCATCATCATTCATACTATAATCTTCCAGATCACTTCCATCATCATCCTCACCATGACCCTCAAATGAGAAGAAATTGATAGTTTTAAAAATATTTTACAAAACTTGAAATACAGAGTTCGCTCAGTTTTTGCATTCTCATAAATTAGAAGAAAAAAAAAAGGATCTAATTTTGCATCTAAGAAAATATCCAAAGAGTGCCGGAAAGATGCTAGAAAGATATAAGAATGCCTCTTTATAATTTATCATTTTTAAATTGTTAACATAAATGAGATAAACAGTGTAAAACTAGTAAAAGTGTAAAGTGTAGAGTGTAAAATTTGCCTCTGCATTTTGTATTAATCTCGCTGCTAATATCATTTGATCATTGCTAGCATCATTTTCCGACAGATCATGAAAACCATCATCCTCTAAACCTTCTTCATCGATGCCGCTCTGGAAGTGTAATTTATAACTTTCTTTAGAAATTTTTAGTAAAAACTAGAACAATTGCAAAAGAAATATTAATCGGCTGAAATCACTTTTACTTCTTTCTTCAAGATATGCTATAACCTCCAATTTATTGAATGCAATTAGTTCTGAAATAAGATTCAGTTTTTCAAAACTTTGAAGGAAGTTCTACTTTAATTTTATTAGATATGGTAAAAAAAACTTTCCACGAACAGTAGTGAGAAGATCGAAAAATGAAAGCATATTAATATCTTCATCTACACTATCACCGTTTCCTGGATCAGAATAATCTGTGTTTGGTATTATGTTTCGTCTTCTCGGTTCTAAATAGAAGCCATTTCCATCCCATGCGCTCCATAACTGAATAAAATTAAACATCAACCCGAATTAAAGAACAAACAGCTTGCGGTATTAAAACTCTTTGATTAAACATCATAATGCCTCTCTTAGTTCGCAGCGCAATTCCACATATTTCCAGTGAATCAAACTGATGGAATAAATTCTACAACAGCAAAATTTGAACTGGAAATATTCCAACGATTACTTTGATAATTTTCTCAACTCCAGATGAGAACAAAAGCCTATTCAGAGCACTGTAACGAGCATGATTGACAATTGAGCGATGACCTTCTAAAACCCGATAAGCCTTGCCCACGATTTGTCCTGAGAAAGATTGGATAAATTATCTAAATTCCTTTAATATAAAAACTAACAAAATAACGTGTACGATAATTCTGACAAAAAAAATTTTCTTACGCAAAATCACTGTTCGTATAACACTATGCATCATAAAAAACTTTTACCAACAGTTTCTCGGTCCTCAGGCACTTTCCAGATATATATATTCCAGTCGTCAGAACCGGTCATTACAAGATCGCGACTTATAAATGAGCATGATTTAACTGTGCAGGAATTCAGGTAATTAGGATCGCTGAATTCTATACTGCCACCACCATTTAACTTGAATATATTTAACGGAAATTATATGAAGTTCAAAACCTGGTTGAGATAAAAGTCACTTAAGGTAAAAAATATCTATAACCCAATAAGATCTTCAAGCGGTTAGGTTGTTGGACAACAATAATTAGCAATAATTTTGATTAAAAAGGCAATCTTCTAACTTCAACTTTATTTATAGCGTTAGATTTTGCTTCAATATCGCTTTTATAATCATAAAAATATGCTTAAGGTATTTGAAAGAACTAAACTTTTACTAATCTATCAACAAGGTCACTGAAACCATGTCCAGCACATTTTCAAGTTAAACAGTGGTTAAAAAAAATTCGATAAATAAGTATTTTCCAGACCAAATTAACTCAGTGACAGAAAGTGCCGAGTTCTTTTATTCCATATTCCACATAATTACAAAAAACTTTTAATATAACAAAATATTTTAATAAAACATACATCATACAATATGGGTGAGGTACGACTACGCGTGGCAAAAATAGCTTCGCCATCGTCGCTCCATTGACCATACATAACAGAACTGATATTTAGATTAACACGTGCTCTAGTTAACTGATCAAACTGGAAACAAGGGCTGAAATTTTTAACATCATTAAATCTAAACATTTGACTATTATCAATATTAGACGTCAGATTGGCGAAATCGCTTTTAAAACAACTAGTATATTAAAAACTATTTTACGATGATTTCTTTTTAAAAAAAAATTTTTCTTCTCTAACAAGTCTTCTATTAAGAGTACCTGTTAGCATGTCCACTTCAATACAAATTTCTTTTACTTTCTAGTAAGGCCGTTGTCATAAAAAAAGAGAAGCAAATTAGAAAATAGCTTGAAATATAAGAAACTATGAAATCTCTAACCTATCAAGTTTACGAATGTCATGCAACGATAAGCCATCACGTCCATTACAGACTGATATAATGTGCACCTGTCGCGGATTGAACTGAGCACAATACATCGTTCCTAAAGATCTGATTTACTATAAAAATCTAATTTAATTCAATTTTTGTTAAATATAATCTGCAAGATAACAAAATAAAAAAAAGATAACAAAACATACCTGAACTTTCAACGGCAAGCGTTTCATCACCCCCTCGCAAATCATATAAACGAACTTTTCCATCTTCTGAGGCAGACATTATCACTGAATCATCCCTAGGCTAAAAAAAAATACAGTAATAGTCTGAATAAACTGTAATGGTCAAAAGTTGATTTTGATAGTCATTCCATATTTATATTATGGACTTCTGCTAAAAAAAAAAAATCAATTGGCTGGCTGATTTATGACTCAAGTGTGTACATCATGAGCATTCCACTCAAGATCTTCTGATTCTAGTGATTTAATTTGTGAATCATCATGGCATATGAAGTCTTATCATTCTGTTGGTATATTATATTTCATTATGTCAAGCATATCTGAGCAAATCTAGCCCAACTTAATTTATGATCTTACGTTTATGGCCACATTATAAATAGGCTCGTCAGCTTTAAAACGATGCAATACACTAGTTGTTGCAATATCATGAACAAATAAAAACGAATCATTCCCAGCTGAATAAAGTTTTTCACATCTGAAAAATATTTTGAATAATACGCTCAGCACAAAACCACTCTAGTATTTGTATGATACAAAGGTACACTATAAGGGTATCAAAACTACCTGTTTAATCTCATTCCGTTGGTAACCTCTGCTTACTTATGCTAAACTTCAGATTGCTAGAACATTTGAAAGTATATTTCTTCTCTAGTTAGTAACTCAGTCTTATGCATCGATCAAATTCATTTCCTATAAACATTTTAGTTTAACAAAATCTTTACACTCTCGGAAAAATTTAATCCAAAAACAAACTTGTTTGAGAACCCAACAGAAAATATGTTAGAATAATGCATCTGTCTCATAACAGTTATAGGCTTTGGATTTTCCATTACTTGTACATCGTTAAGCTTCCACATTAATACACGTCGATCATCACCACCTATAACGATATTTACTTTAAACCTTTCACTAAAAAATTTACCATTCTTTCGTAACATGGAATCAGTTCCTCTGTAACAAGATAAAAAGCAAGAATAAAAAACGTAAAAGAATTATGATTTTTATAAAAAAAAAAACTTTATTACCCGAAACTGTTTTATTACATAGCAATAAATAAAATAAGGTGAAAAATACAGTAAATTAAACGGGAATTAACAGCAATATCAATTACACCAAAGCTAATAAAGATAACCGTCTGTGTTTCTTGATTTTTTTTTAGAGAAAACAAGAATAATAAAAAACAGAAAAACAAAAATAGCCAACATACCACTAGCTAAGAAATTTTCATCCGTTGATGCTTCGATAGCATTTACACAACCATAATGGCCTTTCACATCCTTCTGATAGATAACTCTGTGAGGGAGATCAAGAAATGGAAAGTCCCATGAATTAGGCACATGTTTTCCAAATTCTTTACCACGCAAAAACCCACTAACAGCAACATGTTTCTTTGCACCGATACCTACCATACCTTCGAACAATCCAACCAACTTTCAATCCTTTCAATCTCAAGCAGCTTCTAAAAGGATATTTTGAAGAGCTTAACATCCTAATAATTGAAATCTTGGAGGGTACACATCATTAACGCATACTATTCCATGATAAATGTATAAGATTTAAGAGACGAAGTATCATTAATTGCATACAACGATGAAAATGCATCGAGAACAATAATAACAGAAACAACAACAATAAAAGCAATAACAACAAGGCAACATTAGGAGAGTGAATAAATAATTATAACCAATGACTATTCCATTTTCTATATCAGAGAGACAGTGAGAGTGCTCAATACACAGTCAACAAAACGTATTGGATCAGATAATTTCTAATTTAAGCACTATACAACAATAGTAACATAATCATTAATTTAAGTAACATACAACGACAATAACATCAATAACAACAGCAGTAAACAACAATAACAACGTATCAGACAACAGCGCATCACGAGAGTACTAAACCACAATTATTAGTATTTCAGTGAGGTTTCCACTTCTCCTATCAGATAGACAGTAAGAGTGTCCAATATACACAGACAACAAAACGAACTTGGAACCAATTAATCTCTAATTTAAGCATCATACAACGACATCAACAACAACAACAACAACAACAACAACAACAGTAACAGTAAAAAAAAACAACAATAACAATAACAATTAGTAACAGAACCAGTAATAACAACAACAAAAACATAAAAAGCAGTAACACAGAAAGTATCACGAGGATGATTAAACTACAATGATTAGTGTAACTTTCCATTTCCTCTATTTCATCTATACATATACAGTAAGAGTGTCTAGTCAAATATACAAAAGGAAAAGTAAAGATATACCTCTGACCTGAGAGATAATAAGCGTAGGAATAAATATAACACTGAAAACAACCTATGTATTATCGCGCATAACGAAGTAGTTCACAGATCATAAATCGATAAGTAGGAAAGAGAAGAGGAAGAATTAAACGAGAAAAGATGTGATACATACACTAAATTTTACGTCCCACTTTTAGCGCATTTTAATAATTCACTAGAAATGAGCATATCATATAAATGATAATGATTGATTGAAATTATCGAAACATAAAAGTAAACATTAAGTAAATAATACAATCATAGTTATCATTTCGTATAATTACGAAAAAAAAAAACAAACAAACAAAAGATTTTTAAATGATAAGATAAATTGATATTTAGATAAAAATGTAAAATAATTATATCAAAATATAATATAACAATATAATATAAGTAATTCAATACAATATAATAATTTCAATAAAATAATTAAAATTTAAAAGACGATCAGTTAACCATGATCTGATCCATTGATCATGATCACGAACTGACCATGATACATTACGTGATCCAGCATATTACAAAAAAAAAAAAGTATTCAATGAATTTGATCAAAAGTAAGATATCTTTTCTAATCGTTTCAAACTCAATCAAAGTTTAGCTTCTAAAATAATTTGTCAAAAACGAAGTGCAAGAAGACCTCACAAGTTGTTGTGATCTTTTTATTATTTAGCGATTCAAACCATTCCCATAGCAAATTAGCACTTTATTATTTTCATGTTACTTATCAATTATAATGCTAGTCATGCTATCTTTTTTTCTATAAGATTACTACATTTTCCTGCATTATACATTTTTTTCTCAATCTTTGCATCTTTGCTTCTCGAAAATCTCATCGATCTTTGGTGTATCGCAATTTTTCATGATATTTCTTTCACTTCTTTCATTTCACTTCATTTTTTGCAATTTGATCAATGAGCTTCGAGATTTTTTTTTTTTAAACTTAATTTTGTTTACATTTTTTTTTTTGTTGTATTATATTTCATTGCTAATTAATTTATGAGGATTTGAATTTTCTCCTACTGAAATTAGACGTTATTGAATGTTTAAACGGCTAATTTTCATTATTGAAATTTTGATAAATAAGCAGTTAGTAAGAATTCAGTGAATTTCTATTATTCAAGATATAAAAGGAACTGAAAAAAGCAGGTCGCATTTTCCGAAAAGTCATTCTGAAGGACTTCAAAAATATCTTAAGTCTGAATTTCAAATGTGCCAACTTTGCGTATTAGTTGAATTCCAGTTTAACTTGCAGTCATGAATATATCAATTTAATATGGCTGAAGAAAGATTTGTTGATAATGGCGATCAAAGTTCCGTCGAAAAACCACTGGCAAATAGGTTCGTTTTATGATTAAGGAATATGATCATCCAATCTCATTTTTGATCAATATGAATCGATCAGTGTGATTTCTTTTTTTTAAATAGTTGATTGCATACTTATCGTTCGTTCTGCTGTTAGTGAACGAAAACATTGTATTGAATGATTGGATGTTAATGATACTGGCGATAATTGAAGAGTGTAAAAATTAGTCTGTTTTTTGAAATCCCAATTTAAAACAATTTGATAGATTACTTAGTTCTTTTTTTCTCTTTAAGCAGACAGTTAGCAGCTGTGAAAGCATCAAAATTGTACAGAGAAATTAAAGGAGATCAATTGCCAATCGTATATCATCCGATTTATAACATATCATTCTGTGGAATCGAACGATGCCATCCATTCGATTCACGTAAATGGGGACGCGTCTATGAGACACTATTACGTAAGTTTCATTTTATATTTTTACTAGTTTATTTAGTTCAAGAAAAACATCCAAAAAATTTCAATTTTTTTTTATCTTAAAAGCAATAAACACTAAGTGATTAATATTTTAATAAAATTTTCATAATTTTGATTTACCTCTTCTTTGAATAAACTTTACTGTTTTTTTTCACTTTCATTCCAGAATCAGGAATGTTTGAAGAACGACAAACTATAAGACCATCAGAAGCAAGCATGGACGATCTACGTGTTGTACATTCATCGACTTATCTGTCATCATTACATTGTCCATGTTATGTTGCGAAGATGGTTGAAGTAACACCCGTTGCACTGTTGCCTCCATGTCTTATCAACAAAGTCCTCCTGAAACCATTCCGATATCACACTGATAAGTTTGATTAACACATATGAATATATTATTTTATTAATTTTAGTACATATTTATGCAAGTTATGCACATAATGCATAAAATGCATAAAATGCATCGGTTTATTTATCATTGAAGGCGGCACAATACTGGCAGCCAAGCTTGCATTAGCATCTGGTTGGGCAATAAATATTGGTGGTGGTTTCCATCATGCAAGCCGTTCAAAAGGTGGCGGATTTTGTATTTATGCTGATATCACTTTGGCATTAACATTCTTATTCATCAATCAGCTAATTTCAAAAGCAATGATTGTTGATTTAGATGCTCATCAGGTTATTTCATATATACTTTAATTGCATCTTTATGCCTTGTCATTACTTTTTTAAAAATGTTTTTATCTTTATATACTGTTCCAACTTATTGTATTTTTAATTTACATTGAATCTCAGTTCTATTTTAGTTTTGGTTCTTTACTGATCAAACAGTTGTTTCAGGGCAATGGTCATGAAAATGATTTTTGCGGAGATAATCGGGTTTATATATTGGATATGTTCAATAATCTCATCTATCCACACGATTTGAGAGCAAGACGTAAAATCTTTGTCTTGCTTGTTTTATCTATAAAATTAAAAAGATGTATATCCGTAAAATCAAAGCTATAGTCTTAAGATTTAATATAAGACAGTAAATTTCTTATTAGGAATAGACATAAAAAGACGAAAAATCTTTCTGGTTTCTAGTATATTAGATGAAAGCTAAAGCCTACTTTTACTGAATTTTGTCTTTAAATCAAGAAATACTGGATAATGGTTGTTAATTTGTTTTCATGTATTTATATTATTTTATCACATTTTATAATACTAAAATAATGTCTGTTGTTTAGATGCTATAAGACGATCAGTTCATCTTCATATTGGCACACAAGATGCAGAATATCTTTTTTTACTTTCAAGTAATCTTGAAGACATTCTGAGTGAATTTCGACCTGACATAATTATATATAACGCGGGAACTGACTGTCTTCGAGGCGATCCACTTGGATTATTGTCGATATCTTCGAAGGTTGTTGTATTTACCTGAAAGTTTGGAAATATTCGTTGTGTAAACTCAGATAGGTGCGAAAATTTAATTAGCACTGCTTAATTAATAAAATTTAATTTTAAGTATTTTTTTTGCAGTAGCGTGAAACTGGCAGGTTTCCAGGATAGGATAGATCATTGATGCAGTAATTTTAGGGAATTCGAAAGCGTGATGAAATTGTTTTCAAAATGGCTCGCGATAGGCATATTCCCGTTGTAATGCTACTTAGTGGTGGATATATGCCGAATACGCATGAAGTCATTGCCAAATCGATTCTGAATTTGTACGACAAAAATTTGTTAAGAATGGAACTATAAACAGAATTCTGTGTAATTTTACTTTCAGAAATAACTGCAATTTACCGCAGTAATATACTGGTCTTCTAATATTACCGAATATATGCTTATTCAATCAAATAGTCTTTCGTGTTTTGCACAGTTTTTTTATTATCATCATGAAAATAGAAGCAAAAAAGAAATCAGCATATTACTCATGTGCAAGTGCTGTATAATTCAAACTAAAATTGAAAATTATAAAGCAGTTTAAATGATGATTATGTTTAGACTTATCTGTTCAAACTGTGGATGATGCTGTGCCATAAATTAACCTGTAGGCAATAATTATCCTACCTCATTTATGTAATTAAATTTAAACTAAATGGTATTTATTGATATTTTCCTTTGCTGTTAGTATTCATTGGTATGTATAAAATTGTTGTAAAAATTAAACTAGGATAGATATGAATGTGAGAAGAAGGGAAAGGAATGAGAATGAATCGAGGAATGTTAAGATAATTTTTGTTCAGTGATGAGATTAAACCATCTGATAGCATGAAGTTTACAGCAACCATACATGCTTTATCCTCATTTTTTCTTTGATATTTTTCTCTCGAAATGAAAAAAAAGTCCTGTGATTCATTTCATTGGTGTTTTAAAAACATCGGAGAGAGAGATAGGAAGAGCGATAGAAAAATAAAAAAAAACTACGACGAAATAGAGATAAGGGATGGAACTAATCATAGCATCATCATTTCCAATGATACAGTTCTTGTTGATCAAACGAAATGATATTTTTCATTATATTTTTATCAAATTTTCTGCTATTTTCAGCTTTTTAATGAATTTATATATAATTGTCCTGTAACGTTTAATGAGTTCTGAAAATTTTCCTAGTTAGGAAATCTAGAGATTGACACTAACAGAGTAGCAATAAGTATCAATTTAACTTTGAGCTAACATTTATTGATAAGTGATTGAATGTTATAGGATTTGTATCGAAAGATCTTTGCTAAATAAGAGCTTTACACAATCGGAATTAGTTCTGTTAAAATTGAAATGAAAATTAGAGACTTATCAGTGAACATTTCCTAGTTTTTCTTTTCTAAAGTCACAAAGTTTAGGTAAATTAATTCGAATCCTAAAGTAATTGAACGGTATATAAATTCAATTTTATATTTAAATTCTCACAGTTGCTGGGTATTTTCCAGACTGTAACACCAGTCTTTTACTTACTACAAAATTTCTACGCAGAAAAATCCATTATGGAATTTGTTTGTACATGACCCACAATCGCGATAAAATACAAGAACTGAGATCTTGAGTAATAAGTGATATCAATTGACAAGCTATTCCTAATTTTCATACAATGGTGAAGTACAGACTCCTTTGTTGTCTTATAGTACAGTATCATTTATAGGTAAATAACCATGGGTTTTTTTAGAAGAACACAGAAATATTTATTAAGGTACAGGAAATTTTTAGAATGCAGGAAATCACAAAGCAAATTGAAAGTTTTATTTTTTTATTTTAATACAAAAATTGAATCATTGAAATTACAGATCAAATTGAAATATTCGAAAAGAGAATTAAATGCACTTTGTTATTAACTTCATTTAGATAATTTCACAATCATCATTGGAAATTTAATGTGAAACTTATTTCATCAAAATTTTGCCTCCACAAAGGAAGAAGAGGAGAAAGCGTTTTATCGAAATGAAACTGTAAAAGAGAAATGGAAAGTATTTAAATTAATTTTTAAATCCATCGTAATCAAAAACTAACAATAATCCATTTCTTTTTTTTTAAAAAAGATCTTTAATTAAAAAAGAAAAACACAAAGGATTTGAATTAATTCATGAATCAGTGTAATTTTTCTTTTTCGTTTAATTAAATGCATCGGATAACTAAGTTTTTGTTGTGCTTTCAAAATAATTTATCACTATTCAATATTAATTATAACGGTGCAGTATTAATAAACTACGTGAATGGTACGTGAATCACTGTGAATTAACGTGAATCACCAATTCGTAATGATAATTCCTCTATTTATTTTGGAAAATTTTCGTTTTTCCTCTCATAATTGATTGTCCAAGGCCAATATCAGCAGGTTCTGTCTGGCTTAATTTGGGTCCAGACTTACCTGTCGATATTGCCCGCGGACAGTCACATACCTTATTTCTCGTCATATCCCACCAATTTAATTAATAAGAAAAATGATGTAATTGTGACGGAAAAAAAAACAAAGAAATGATTACATCATTTATTGCATATCAAAAGTCTTCATTTAATTTTAACAATCCTAAATGTTCCATATAATAGGTATTAGCATTTAGTACCACCTTTAATTTACCCGATTACAGTACCTTTTGTATCATTGCAAGAAAGTAAACATTTCACATATTCGATATTCGATGTTTAACATTCCATACAGTAAGTGTATTTCCGATTTACGGTATTCCAAATGAGTGATTTTTTTTCTTTAATTCTTCCACTTTCTATTTGGAAATTATTGGTGGACAATTATATTGAGAACTTGAATTAATTAATGCTGTTTTTAGGATTCAAAATTTTGATTTCTAACTTCATACTTAACTTTCTACTTTATACTTACGATATTGTTAGATTACTTTCTTTCTTCTAGGATTTTTGTATAATTGGCTGTTGAATCTTAAAAAAAAGTACAGATTTCATTAGTTAGTCGATTTCAAAGTAATGATGAACAAAAAATGGACTCTAGAACTACTATTTTAAAATAATCTAAGTAATAAAATAATATATAATTTATTAGAATATATGGAATTGGAAAAGAAGGAGTTAACTAATCATCTAGTTTCTGATATCGTAATCCACTTATCAGTTAAGAGAAATTTTAGTTGAAGGATGTCAGGAAAGATTTTGATAAATGATGTTAACAAAAAGGCAAATTTAAATACAATTAAAGGAAATTAAAGGAAATAAAAAAAAAGGAAATAATTAAAGGAAATAAAAAGAAAAAAGAAATAAAAGATAGCGAACGTCGGCTCTTACTTTTTCAGCAGTAAATGTCAAAAATTATCGTATTTTTGCACTACAGTAAATCTGGATTAAATCTCAGTAATACAGTATGAAGTACAGTAGCACTAGAAAGCTGTTCAGCAACAACATTCGCAATTTTTCCTAACGCTAATTTTTTTGTACGATTCAAAAAAGGACTTACTGTAGGTTACAGTATACTGCTGATACTGTAAAACCGAGCAGCAATAACAAAAATATAGTTCTTTAGATAACTTTATAATAATACAATCTAATCAAATTTAACTAACGTATCATCGGACTACTTAGCTGAATTGATGAACATTATTTTATTAAAATAATTTATATTTTCATTGAAAAAAAGAAAAATACATGAAAGCATTACTTTAATGAAAAAAATGAATAATATTTGTAAGCAATCATTTATGTTAAAATTTAGCTTACATTTAAAATTTTAACTTTTACAAAAAAAAAAACATGCAAGACGATTGATGATGATGATGATGATAACAATGATAAAAATGATAACAATAATCATATCAATAATAATATCATCTCTGATACGATTATCTTGTTACTGTTTTCATTTTTCATCGAAATAGCAAAAAAGCAATTATTTTCATATATTATTTACAAGTCAGTATTTTTATTTCGAATTTTCATTGATTCTGTACGACATGCTTCTTCCATTCGTTGTAGAATTAATTGAATAACAGTTTTGTAAATAGTATCCATATTATCTGTATAGCGTTCACCGAGAGTTAATTTCACCGAGTATAGAAATGGATTTTCCATTTCCTAAAAATTTTGCTTTCTTGAAAAAAAAAAAAAAAAACAATCCATCACTTACTCTTCTAAAAAGATTTTAAATATCGTCTTTGGAATTTCAGATCGAACTTTGCTAAACAATATTTATCATCAACTTGTTATCATCTACTTTATCAACTTATTCGTATCAGTTCATTTCAAAATTGAACCTTCTAATTGGAACCAGAAGAAAAGATCTTTCAGATTTCAGAATATTTATCATTAACCTATTATTATCAGCGTCAATAACTTATTCGTATCAGTTCATTTAAAAGTTGAACCTTTTTACAAACATCTTTTTTTTTCTATTTCTCTAATATTTATTAGGAAACCAAAAAAAAAAAAAAACTACCCAAACAATTAAAAATATTAACAGCCCTAGGAATAGCTATAATCATAGTAGCTCCAACACTAAAATAGCCTAAAATAAGTATGAGTATCAATATCAAGATTATCAGTACACGTATGATAATCCCAAACAGAAGTACATGTATCAAAAAAAAAAAAAAAAGGATACTCTGATATTCATGATACTCATACGATAGGCATATGATAAAAGCAATATATGATTGGCAGTAAATCAAATTCAAAAGTTTCAAGAAAAAGAAAAGTAAAATGAAAGTAAAATAGAGGAAATAATTTACCCAGAACATTTCCGGTTTAAATGCTCCTCTATAAGCATGCTGTTTTCCGTTATTCTCGAGTAACATGAAAAATGTGTCGGCATCCTCGATTTCACTACAAAATTTCTAATTCTTATTTGCAATATATTCATTTTCTTGATATCACATGAACTTTTTCTTTTTTGGATAACAATTAATAGTTAAACTGATAAAAAGATATTAGTTTAAAATTTCATGAATCCTAATTCATACTACTGATAAAAAAATATTTAAAATATCATGAATCCTAATTCATACTACTGATAAAAAGATATTAGTTCAAAATTTCATGAACCCTAATTCATACTACTGATAAGAAGATATTAGTTTAAAATTTCTTGAATCCTAATTCATATTACTGATAAAAAGATATTAGTTTAAAATTTCATGAATCCTAATTCATACTACTGATTAAAAGATATTAGTTTAAAATATCATGAATCCTAATTCATACTACTGATAACAATTTTTAATAAAACAGAAAAGAAAAAAGTAACTTAACAAAAAAAAAAAAACTAAATGATAAGGATTATAGGAAGAATAAGTTGTATCTCTTCCTAACTATCAGTTTGATAATAATTAAAATGTACTTAATTATCTTTAATGATAATTTAAAAGTACTTAATTACTTTTAATAGCAATTCAAAGGTACTGAATTTACTTAATAATTAATGTAATCAATTTAAACTGAATACATTTTATCAATTTAATGAAATTTATGAAAAATTAACTGATAAAAATGACTTGATTGCTTTTCCAATGAATTTCATTACAGCAGCGCCATGAGCACTTAAGCGCTCATCGTTTATTTGATTTTCTTTCGTCTTATTAGCAATATTTCGAAATTTGAAAAATTCGTAATATTCCGGATGTTCTGATAGCATTCTGCATAAGAAAAAAAAATTCCTCTAAATATTAATAATTAGTCAATTAATTAATTAATTAATTAAAATAATCAAAAAAAGTTTATAAACAAGTAATACTTTCATGTCAAATAATTTAAATCCATAATTTTCACTCAATTATTTACTCATAATTGCTCACTTAGTATAAAGTGTAATTTCAAACAATTAAAATCAATGATTAAGCTAAATCACTTAATTATTAGATAAAGTAAGAAATTGTAAAAAAAAAAATAAATTACTTTAAGAACATTTCAATACCGGCATTTGTTACATCGCGTTCGATACCTTTCCAATTTTTGATTAAAACAAATTTTTGCTTTCTGGTTAACGGTATTCGAGGATCATTAAATTCATTATTACTCGATTCAGTATTACTCGATTTATGTTGTTGATCGCTTTCACCTTCCGGATCTTTACTTCGACCAAAGCATTGACAATCCATGCAGCTCTAAATTGACCGATAACTTTCTAAATGGTTTAAATTGATTACAAAAAATAAAAATTAAAAAAAATATTGAAAATTTGTAAATGAGTATTTTTTTCATTCTCAAATAATAATAAGAAATAATCATATCATATCATATCATTATTGAGAATAAATGAAAAATGAATGAAATAACTATTAATGATGATGAAATTATTGCATCAATTCATTATTTTACATTATAATTCGACGATTTTATATTACGTATCAGTTTAATTATAAATAATTTTATATCACGTATAATTAGTCAATCGATTTTATAATTACGTATCAGTATAATTTACAAATGATTCTATATCACGTATAATTAGTCAATCGATTTTATAATTACGTATCAGTTTAATTTATATTTGATTTTGTATTACGTATCAGTATAATTATAAATAATTTTATATCACGTATAATTAGTCAATCGATTTTATAATTACGTATCAGTATAATTTACAAATGATTCTATAGCACGTGTAATTAATTAATTGGTTTTATATTTACGTATCAGTATAATTTATATTTGATTTTGTATTACGTATCAGTGTAATTATAAATAATTTTATATAACGTATCGATTTTGTATTTACGTATCAGTATGACTTATGTTTGATTTTATATCATGTATAACTAATTAATTTCCTATTCTTTAAAATAGCAATACGTAAATTACGCAATGCTCCAAAATAATGAAATGGTTGAAATAATTGCGATTATTCGTTATAAAATAAATGAAATTGTAATTTTCCGATTTGCTAACTTTTATCAAATTGATTTACCACTTCATTCATTTATTATAATATATTATCATTTTGAATAATTTGAACAGATGTTTGACAAAAAGAAATTACGAAAATAGAAAACAATCATTTATCAGTCAAGAATTGAAAGAATGAAATGAAAAATTTATTTCAATAAAGAAAGAGAGAGAGAAGAAAAGATGAAAATTATTTTTGAAAATGAAAATGTGAAGAATAAATATATAAATTTTAATAATTTCATTGTAAAATTTTATCAATGAGGAAAAAGTAACGATCAATAGAAGGATTATTTGCATTTTATTTGCAGCGGAAGTTAAGTTTTTATTTTTTGAAGCGCAGAAAAATGAAAAAATTTGCTCCTTCCGGTCTATTATTATTATTATTACTGTCATGAAAAGCATAAGAGAATTGAAATGATGGATGGAATTATATTTGTCTTACTAAATTCTTTCATTCTCAGGTTTTCCATCTGATATTATTTATTATACCATCTGATATTGTGTATTATTTATTATTATTATTTATCATTATTTATGATTATTTATTATTATTTATGATTTTTTTTATTATTTATTTAT
>JABVXU010000792.1:0-20295 GCA_013365365.1 Cruorifilaria tuberocauda
CACACACACACACACACACACACGCAGTAATAATGAGTTAATCCATCGAGAGTTTTTATTTAAAAGAATGAAGGAAATTTTTGATGTTTATTTTTTAGTACAAAAATTTTTCTCATACTTTCCAAAAAATCCTTTTTCGTATCCAAAAACAACGAAATGATACAAGATTTCATTTTATGTTATATTGAAAAATAAAATTTTACTTTTCTTCTTCATTTTTTTGAATTTTATAAATTAAAAAAAAGCAATTGCTTAATGTCAAAGAAAGAGATAAAAGTGAGATGCCATTGAAACATGTTAAATTTTTTGAAATTGAAAAATTTTTTGCTCCCCGAATTTGTTAGCTGAATGAAATGCAGCAGAGGAGATATTGGGTTGATGAAGGAATTTTGAAACAACTGTTTTCAGCTTACTTCTAGCTTTCATGGCTTTTCCATGCTGTAGCTATAAGACTAAAAGTTGTTTTCCATTATAAATTATCCAATTTATTTCGCTTTTCAAATTTATTTAGCGGAAAAGATAATAAAAACTAGAAATTAAAAGAAAAAAAGTGAAGTGAAATGAGTAATTTATAAGTAAATAATATTTGCAACTGCTGCAACTGCAAGAAAGAAGCTTTTGAAATAAGAAAAAAACAAACAAAAATATTGAGCAGAAATGAAAAAGTTATCAAATTTTATTTCATTTTAATTAATTATTTTAACTCGATAAGTATTAGCTATTAAGAAAGCAATCTTTCAATGATAAATTATTCTTTAATCAATCAATCATTCAAGAATTCTAGGGAATTAAGTTTTCTTTTCTTCCATTATTGAAAATCTACTTTATGCTTTCATTTTATTTCAATATTTTTTTGAACAATTATTTGAATATAATCTTTACGAGAATTCTATTATAATTTATTTTATTCAGAATATTCATGGAAACTTTTAAATAATTGATTAAATAATTGAATTCTATAATTATTTTTAGACTCAAAATATTGTAATTTTTTTTAAATATTTCATTTTTTTCTTATTCTCAAGTATTTTCAAAAATTCATTTTTCCTACAAAAAAAAAGAAATGAAAAAATTAAAAAGAATGACCGAATGAATCAATGGTATATCACCCAAATATTATTCATATTTTTTTTCAACAAAGTAAAAAACTTTTCATTTTTCATTTTTTCCAACGTAAAAAAAATTGAAAAGTATAAGAAATATTTTGTTAGAAAGGTATAATGTTGCCTGCAAGATTTGCATTATTTCATTTCTTTTTTCTTCTTTTCCGCATTTTTCAAAAATTGAACTTTTTGAACCATAAAAAAAACAGAGAGAAAAAAGAAAGAGAGAAAGAGAGAAAGAAGAGGAAGTAAGAGAAGGAAATGAGGAAATAAGGCAATAGTTTATGCGTATTTAAAAATTAACTGAGAAAAGAGTGTTAAATGGAAAGAAAAGAATTATGAAAATTTGTCTGCTGGAAATTTCCTTTTGTTTTCTTTTGTTGAAATAATTTAGGAAGTTTTGAAATTGCTAACAATATCGCATATTTTTTTTTCATATGATGAAATACGATTTAGTTTCAGGATAAGATAAAGTAGTTAGATAAAAGAGAGAGAGAGAATAAGAAAGCCCATATAACAACTGTTAAAATTTCATGGGATAAAAAAGTATAAGTAAAAGCAGAGTGGAATGAATGATAAGAAGTGGAAGAGAGAAAAGAGAGGAAGAGGGAGAGAGATGGAAAGAGAAAGAGGGAGGAAGGAAGCAAGATGTTAAAATAATAATTTTCTGGTTAGATGAGGAAGATGTCGGTAGCAGGATGTGATTAGCAAGTTGAAGCATTATATTATGTATGTGTACGTGTATGTGTATGTATGTATGTGTGTGTATGTGTGTATGTTTGTTGATATTTGTCGGATGAAAGTTTCGAAAATTGAAAAAGCTATGAAAAATACAAAGATGAAAGTAAATCTTTTTTTCTTCCCTCTCTTCTCCTTTCACCTTTTTGTTATTTCTTCTCTAACGATCTGATCAGATCTGATCTGATCCATTCATCGCTAAAGTGCTAGCTAACTAAGCAACTTAGGTTGATAAGCAGAAGCAATAAGCATTATTAGCTTTAGCTTTTCCACCTATTCATCCTTTTCTCCTCTTATCTCCTCCTCCTCCTTCTCCCCTTCTATCGCATTATAAATATAAAATTCAAACCATCATTGTTTTGGGTGTGTAAGAAGGAAGCAGTAAGTAGCTCGAGCTTGAACTCGAGAGCAAAATTGTTGTTACGGCTTTACGTTCTATTAGAATTCTGTCTGTCTCTCTGTACGTGTATGCGTGTGTATCTGTCTGTGTTTGTATTTATATATATATTTATGTATGTTGTAAAGTAGAAGGGAAGAAGGAAGGGTTTGGGATGAAAATGAAAAGCTTCATTACATTTCATTTTCACTTAACGTCAACTTTCAGCAAATATCCCTCAGGCTGTAAAGATATCAAAATTGACGGAAGTGATTAGTGATAAAAACAAAAATAATTACTTTACCTTTACTTTTATTGCAGTAATTTTTGCAATTTTCGCTACAAAAGGAATGGAAAACGTTATTTTGCCTTTCGTTTTAACAATTAATTAAAATTTTGATTTAAAAATTAAATTTTCATGAAATTTGTTTCTTTCGTTTAACGAATTTTTTATTGTTGAATTATTGCTTTTATTTGAAATTTCATAATCGAATAAATAGCCGCAGCAAGAAATAAATTAAGCAATTAGCGAGTGAAATTAAGTTTCAATCATGGATTGCGAGAATAATCCAGCATGGCCATATTTGCGACAATCACGCGAACAAATGATTGCGGTATGAATTCATGAAATTTTCAATTTTATAATTCTTGATTAGCGTTTTTTCTTCTTCCCTATGATATGATAATTTAAATTTTCATCAAAATAAATCTATACTGTTAAGCGATAAATTATCGCAATAACTACAAAACTGTAGAAAAATATTTATGATTAGTAAATTTAGATATGAATTTATAACGTTTATAGTTATATGAGGTAAATTGTAGAAAACTGATAATCTTTTTTTGCAAATATTAAATTGATGCTGATCAAGTAATTAGTAATTATTTGTTTAATTATCTTTTCTTACTTTTCGATTTTCTCAATTTCATAATTTCTCATGTTTTATTCGTTCTATCTGGCCATTCTATTATACAATATTCCATTATTGATATAATTTTGTCTTATTCCTGAGTGTTATCCAAAAGAAATTATCTTATAATTTTTATAGAAACTTAGCTAAAATCAATCAAAATTACTATTTTATAAATCAATAATAGGATCACGCATTCTTCATGTTCCTCCCACAGATATATATGTATTGTTCCGGAAGTACAGTGATAAATTTAGGATTTATCAGTGTTATCCACTTATCATCGCTCTCCTACTATCTCTATTATCATCGATGGAATGAATTATTAAAATTTAGCTAAAACTACTTTATACATTATTAATCGTTCAAGATTGGCGTAATTTTGATAGCAATTCGTTCACATTTGCTTGAATGATTGAAAATAATAATTTAACTGAAACTTTCGTCCGCTTGTTTGCTTTGTGGAAAAAATTTTTTAAAAAAATGGAAAAACCTTTAAGCATTTGAATGATCAGAAATGATAGAAAGGGGACAGAGGAAGAGAGAGAGAGAGAGATGAAAAGTATGGAGAGACTGATAAACAGATGGTCGGATTGTGATTGCCCACGCAACCTATGCTTAATCTACCGACAAATATTTTAAAATACTCCAAATTTCTCTTTTCTTCTTTGCTTGCAAAAAAAAGCTAAGGAGAGAGGGAAAGGAAGAAATAGAGAAAGAAAGAAAGGAAAAAAATAAAAAGTTTGATTTGAAAGAGAAAAAATTCTTGTCAAAAAAATAATTTAAAAAAAAACTTTTTATTTTGTAATTGAATTGCAAAAAAAATGATATTTTATTGAAAATTATGTAATTTTTTAATCATTCAGTTTAACGATTAGAACAAAAGGAATATCTGATTATAAGAAATTTCTAAGCTTTATTTTATTAAGGACCAATCAAAACCGTACGATTCGAAGAAAAATGTCTGGATTCCGGATCCGGATGATGGTTATGTTGCTGCGGAAATTAAAGCGAGCAAGGGTGACAGTGTTACGGTGGTTTCTGCACGTGGGAATGAGGTTTCTTTAAAAAATTTTATTTCAAAAGAAAAGAGAAAATATCTTTAAAATTTTAAAATTGTATTGTTTCAGCTTTGAATGAAAGAAAATTGATTGTAGTTGATTGATTGTATAAATTAAATGGAAAATTTTTACAAAATATTTTTAATCCAATGTTTTTTGATAGTAATTTTATTTTTTGGAACAAAATTTAAACTTTTATACCTTCACTGTCTGTCCTTTTTCTTTTCTTTTTTTTTGTTACACTTCTGTTACCAGATAGTAATAGATAATGATAATTTTTCAATGAATTACAGTTCAAAATATTCTTATCCTTAAAAAAATAAAATTTAACATTTGAAATAAAAAAAATTAGTAATCGTTTTAAGAAAATACATCGAAAACTTATATTAAAAAATATATCATTTATATTACTATACTAATACTATTACTTATATTACTCCCACATATTATAATACCACTTGTTTAATTTCTCTTTGTTTTTTTTCCTATGTTTTTGTTTTTAAGGTAACACTTAAAGCAGAAGTTGTACAAGAAATGAATCCACCAAAATTCGAGAAAACGGAAGATATGTCAAATCTTACTTTCCTAAACGATGCTTCCGTTTTGCATAATTTACGTTCACGCTACAGTAAGATGCTAATTTACGTAAGTTATTTTCTCAATTTCATGTATTTATTCATATCAATGAATTTCTATTAATATATTTTTATTAATTATTAATGAATTTATTCATATTCATATTGTTCATATTAATTTCACTTTATTCAAACTTTATTTTCAGTAGATTCGTTTGTTTTTTTATCTTACATAGGTTTTAAACAAAAACACTCATTCTCTTTCTCTCCCTCCCTCCCTCTCTCTCTCTCTCTCTCTCTCTTCTCTTCTCTTCCATTTTTTTCGTTACGAAGTAGAATGAAATTTCAACTTTAATTGGCGCAATATATTTCTAATATCATAATTGTTATATTTTGATAAAGTAAAAGATAACATATCAATTTGTGAATTTTCATTTTAATTCTATTAGAAGTTATTAGCAAACTATTAAACTTGCATGGAAATTTGCTGTAAAATAGTAATTAGCATACATTTCTATGATTGCATGCAATCTTATTCATTAAATTAACTTCCAGACATATTCGGGATTATTCTGCGTCGTAATTAATCCGTATAAGCGTCTTCCGATTTACGAACCATCCGTAGCGGAAATGTATATGGGTAAGCGACGAACCGAAATGCCTCCTCATCTATTTGCCGTTTCCGATGAAGCTTATCGGAATATGCTAATTGATCATGAAAATCAATCGATGTTAATTACCGGTGAATCTGGTGCCGGAAAAACTGAAAATACTAAAAAGGTTCTTTCTTAATTTCTTTTAAATTAAAATCTTTAGTTAATAGTAATAATATGAACATAAATAAACATATTCTACGTAAAAATTTTTTTTTAATTTTAACTTCAAATTTGATATTGAACTGTATGGCTATTCCTTTCTATTCATCATATCCATTATTTCATATTCAGTATTTATTATTACACATTGAAACATCAGAAATTTTGCGGAGAAAATCCGAATTATTTATGATGATTAGTTAATTAGTAAATAGTAATAAAATTAGTTAATTTAAACTGTTTGAGAAAGTAAAGAATAGGAAATAATTTCACCCTAATGCTAACATCATAAAGCATCTATAATTGATTGCATCCGTATTACGGATCTTAATATCAAAAGTGTATTAACCAGATATTCGTATTTATTGATAATATCCTTTGTTATTATTAAATGAATTAATGATTTCAGGTTATTGCTTATTTCGCAACAGTAGGTGCATCCCAATCTCGTCAAGAAGATAAAAAAGCGGGTAATGTCGAAGGATCGGATGAATCGGCTAAAAAGAAAGTAACACTTGAGGATCAAATCGTTCAAACAAATCCGGTATTGGAAGCATTTGGTAATGCGAAAACTGTCCGGAACAATAATTCATCTCGATTTGGCAAATTTATTCGAATCCATTTTTCCAAATTAGGCCGTGTGGCATCATGCGATATTGAACATTGTTAGTTTCATTAATTCTTCCTTAGAATTTTACTATTAAATTCAAAAAAAAACAAATGATCTTTTGATTAACTAAGGATAGAAAATATCAGTATAGATAATAATAAATATTATTCTTAAGTAATACATCATTAGCTTCTGAATTATGTTTGTGTTCAATTGATCCCGAAAACGGATCAATTTCTTCCTTCAAGTTTATTTAAAACATTTCTCTCAACAGTATTCAATTTTTTTATTTTTATATGTAATAAAACCATTCAACTAAATGACATTTATGCATTAGAAAAATAATAAAATAAATAAATACTTAAACAAAAACCATTTATCAGAAATTATTTAGACAAAAATATTTTGTGATTGCAATTTCGTAATCCTCATTTATTTACAAAAAACAAAAAGAAATAACAGTCGGAAAATTTTCGCTAAAATAAGCATACATTTGAGAGTTTTAACTTTTAATAACTTGAAAAAAAATTTTTAAATTTCAAAGAAAAACAAGAAGAAAAGAATTCCATACATTTAATTTATCAACTCTTATTGATTTTCTTTTTTCAAATAGATTTACTGGAAAAATCTCGTGTTATTCGTCAAGCACCAGGAGAACGATGCTATCATATTTTCTATCAAATCTACTCCGATCATTTACCATCACTGAAGAAGGAGCTACTACTGGATAAGCCATTGAAAGAATACTATTTCGTTGCACAAGCTGAATTAACAATTGATGGTGTTAATGATAAGGAAGAACATCAATTAACAGATGAAGCATTTGATATTTTGCATTTTTCAAATGAGGAGAAGCATGATTGTTACAAATTAATGTCAGCAATAATGCATATGGGAAACATGAAATTTAAACAACGACCACGTGAAGAGCAAGCTGAACCAGATGGTACAGATGAAGCAGAGAAAGCATCAGCCATGTATGGTTTAAATCATGAAGATTTCTTGAAAGCATTAACGAAACCAAAAGTTAAAGTTGGTAATGAATGGGTCAATAAAGGTCAAAATATTGATCAAGTTACATGGGCAGTTGGTGCAATGGCAAAAGGCTTATATTCGAGAGTTTTTAATTGGTTGGTGAAAAAATGTAATAAAACATTGGATCAGAAAGGTATTTCGCGTGATTTCTTCATTGGTGTATTGGATATCGCTGGATTTGAAATCTTTGATGTGAGTTCATTTCTTCAATTTTCTTTTTTGGTTTTTTTTAATTAGAGAAATTTTATACTTGGTATTCATAAAAATTCAATTTTTTTTAATTAAAAGTCGTTAAAATCTTTTGCTAACAGTTAACTAATCGCAAATCACTTTAAAGGTATAAAAATTTTTTTGAGTTATATATCATTTTTCTGGAAATAATAGTGAAGATAAAATCATTCAATGTATTTGATTGATTAAAAAAAAATATTCAAAGTATTTTTTGAATGAATAATATAAGTATGGGATAATTTACTATTATATTCGAATTTTAATCTAAATTATTAATCTTTTTTGTTAATTAATTGAAGTTTACTGAATGATCTATTTATCGCAAAGGTTTCACAATTTATAAAGAGTAATAAAAATTTTTCTTTTTAATTTGAAATATAAAATAAAATTTTTGCTTTTATTTTTAATGAATTAATTAACAATTTAATCATCAAATAAAAATTCAGAATTCATTGAATGCAATAACTGTGAATTTATTTAATTTCCACTTTTTCGTCGTTGTTATTTCCAATTAATTTTATTTTCTGTTTGCAGTTCAATTCATTCGAACAACTTTGGATTAATTTTGTCAATGAAAAATTACAACAATTTTTCAATCATCACATGTTTGTGTTGGAACAAGAAGAGTATGCACGTGAGGGAATTCAATGGACCTTTATTGATTTCGGCTTAGATCTACAAGCATGCATTGAATTAATCGAAAAGCCATTGGGTATTCTGTCGATGCTCGATGAAGAATGTATCGTGCCAAAAGCAAGCGATCTTACATTAGCACAAAAATTAAACGATCAACATTTGGGTAAACATCCAAATTTCGAAAAACCTAAACCACCGAAAGGTAAACAAGGTGAAGCGCATTTTGCTATGCGCCACTATGCTGGTACTGTACGGTATAATGTAAGTAACTGGTTGGAAAAGAATAAAGATCCATTAAATGATACGGTTGTATCAGTAATGAAGCATTCAACAGGTAATGCACTTCTCACGGAAATTTGGCAAGACTATACGACACAAGAAGAAGCTGCTGCTGCTGCTAAAGGTTTTTCTTTCTTTTTTGCAAAAACTTTTTTTGTTTTAATTGAATTAATATGCATGGATAGGGACTGCAATAAAATTATTTTTTAAAGATTTACATTGAAAAATTCAAAATGATTAATTTTTTCTGATAAATTAATAAATTAGAAAACATTTTAAAATTCATACAATAATATTTTCATCGTGTTATTAATACTAATTAAGCTTTTTAATTTAATCGACTGATTTTTTATTGTATTTAAAATTTATTATTGATAGGATATTGTTTTTAAGAAAGAGATGAATACATTTTATAACTTTAATTCTTCTTTTATTTATTTTTTTTCCGCAATTTTATTAAATAAATTGTTTTAATTATTCGATAAAAATAATGATTTCTTGATGGAGAATTAATAGAGAATTAAGAAAACCTTTTAATTATAACAAAAAAAGTTTAAATACAGTAACCTTGTTTTGAAAAAATTTTCCTTATCTTCGGTAAATGATGCTCTTTTATCATGTTTATCTTTCATATCATATTATCATGTGACAATTCTAATCAGACTATCATTCATATTATCATTTTTTCTTAACCAATGATAAAATTAGAATATGCTGATCTGATTCATCAGGAAAAATTTTTTTTAATTTTAACTTTTTTTATAGATTTGAATATTTTTATCCTGTTTGAAAGTTAATTATTTCAAGTTTCATTATACGCTATAATTTAAAATTATTTATACCTGAATATTTTTATTTCACTTGAAATCCAATCATTTCAAATTCCTACATGAATTACATTTTTCAATTATCAAAATTTCAGAAGGTGGAGGTGGAGGGAAAAAGAAAGGTAAATCCGGTTCGTTCATGACCGTTTCCATGTTATACCGTGAATCGTTGAATAACCTAATGACAATGCTAAATATGACTCATCCACATTTCATTCGGTGTATTATACCGAATGAGAAGAAGCAATCCGGTTTACTGGATGCTGCTTTGGTATTAAATCAGTTAACATGTAACGGTGTACTGGAAGGTATTCGCATCTGTCGTAAAGGTTTTCCCAACAGGTAACTGTCTTTATGTTCTGGTTTAATAATTTAGAAAAACTAATTATATAATTAGAATTGATTTTGATAGAATTGTTTTATTTTATTCATAAAAGTTTTAAATATAATACAAACGATTTTTACTAGAAACAGATTTCATGCTTTTCAACAAATTTTATCAAAATTTCAAATTAATATTTAGTTTTTCTATTATTGATTATTTCATTTTTGATGCAATGATAAAATGATAAAGTTGATTAGTTTAAAATAACTATTTTCTGATAATCAGATATTTGTCTAATCTCAATTGAAAATATTTACATCATTAAATAAATTATAAAAATTTTAAAGTGGAGATTTTTTCATAATTCATAAATAATTATGAAAAATTTTTTAATTTAAAATTTTTATAATTTTCATAATAGTTATAATTTTGTTATAATTTTAAATAATTGATAAATAAATTTTTTTCGATAAATAAATTTTTTTTATTTTTTTACAGAATGGTGCATAAAGATTTCAAGCAACGTTACTCATTACTTGCCGCCGATGAATCGGTAAGCACGCCAGACGTGAAAAAGTGTGCGGAAGTAATGTTGGCTCGATTAGTTAAAGACGGCGTTTTAACAGATGAAAATTTTCGACTCGGTGAGACAAAAGTATTCTTTAAAGCTGGCGTATTAGCACATTTGGAAGACGTACGTGATGAAGCATTGAAAACGCTTATGACAAAATTGCAATCACAAATTAAGTGGTATTTGGGTTTAACCGATAAGAAACGACGTGTTCAACAAAAAGCTGGTTTACTTGTGGTACAACGAAATGTACGTGCATGGTGCTCATTACGTACGTGGGAATGGTTTAAATTGTATACTAAAGTTCGACCAATGTTAAAAGAAGGAAAAGTAGCGGAAGAGATGGAAAAATTACAAGAAAAATTGAAATCACTTGAAGAGACATTACAAAAAGAGGAAAGTTTACGTAAAAGTTTGGATGACACAGCAAAGAAAATGGAAACGGAAAAAGCAGAATTATTTGAAAAATTAGAAGCTGTCAAGAATAATCTTACAACATCAGAAGGAACTCTTTCAAAAATGGAAACTGCAAAAACGGATGCTGATCGAAAGCTCGAGGTTAATTATTATTATCACTACGATTTTTATTTTATCATTATTTTAATCATTATTACTGTTATTATTACCACTTTGCCAAGATGTGATAACAATAGTGATAATAATTAAAACAAAATAATAGTAACAATAATTTCTCCCACTTAAAATTTGTTTAATTTTAATACTCAAATATCACTTAGTTTAATTTGAGTAATGTTTAGTATAAGGTGAAAAAGTTTTAGCTAACAAAAGGCCTTCATCGAAATTCATACTTAGATATTCTGGTTGAAAGTATGAAAATCTTCTAATTTTTTCAGGAACTAAATGAACAGCTTGCTGATGTTGAGGATCAAAATACGGAAATTCAACGATCAAAAAAGAAAGTGGAAGGTGAAATTGATGCATTAAAGAAGCAAATTCAGGATTTAGAAATGAGCGTACGTAAAGCTGAAATGGAGAAGCAATCAAAAGATCATCAAATTCGTTCACTTCAAGATGAGCTTCAACAACAGGGAGAATCTGTAATGAAATTGAATAAGGAAATTAAACATCAAGAAGAAATGAATAAAAAAATAACGGAAGATTTGCAAGGTGAGGAAGATAAAACAAATCATGCAAATAAGGTGAAAAGTAAATTGGAGCAAACATTGAATGATTTGGAAGATAGTTTGGAGCGTGAACGACGTGCAAAAGCTGATAGTGAAAAATCGAAGAGGAAACTTGAAGGTGAGCTAAAAATTACTCAAGAAACAATTGAAGAAGCAACACGCCAACGACGCGATTTAGAAAATAATATGAGACGTAAAGAAACTGAACTAAATACACTGAGTAGCCGTTTGGAAGATGAACAATCAACAATTAGCAAATTGCAACGACAAATTAAAGAATTACAAAGTCGAGCAGCGGAATTGGAGGATGAAGTGCATAACGAGCGGCAATCACGTTCAAAAACTGATAAAGCACGTTCGGATATTCAACGTGAATTGGAGGATTTAAATGATCGTTTAGATGAGCAAGGTGGTGCAACAGCCGCACAAATTGAAATTAATAAAAAACGTGAAGCTGAAGTAGCTAAACTTCGTCGTGATATTGAAGAAGCAAATATGAATCATGAAAGTCAATTAGCTGCATTGCGTAAAAAACATAACGATGCAGTTGCTGAATTATCTGATCAATTAGATCAAATTCAAAAACAAAAGCATAAACTGGAAAAAGATAAATTACAATATGTACGAAATGCTGAAGATTTAGCTGCTCAATTAGATAGTGAAAGTTCGGCAAAAGTTAGCAATGAAAAATTAGTAAAACAATTCGAATTACAATTAAACGATTTGCAAGCACGAGCAGATGAACAAGCACGTCAATTGCACGATTACAGTTCAATTCGTAATCGTCTTGGAAATGAAAATAGTGACATGGCACGACAACTGGAAGATGCTGAAGAGCAAGTTGCCACACTGCAACGGTTTAAAGCACAATTAATCCAACAAATTGAAGATGTTCGTTCGGCTGCTGATGAAGAAGTACGTGAACGACAAGCGCTTGCAGCGCAAGTGAAAATGTTACAAGTGGAGGCAGAACAAGCACATAATAATTTAGAGGAAGAAATTGAATCGAAAAATGAAGTAGCACGACAACTGAGTAAGGCAAATGGTGAAATTCAACAATGGCAATCACGTTTCGAACAAGACGGTATGATACAAGCTACGGAAATTGAAGAAGCTCGTCGTAAGCAAGGTATTAAAATTACCGAATTACAAGAAGCACTTGAACAAGCTAATCAGAAGATTATATCGTTGGAAAAAGCACGATCACGCCTTCTCGGTGATCTTGATGATGCGCAAGTTGACGTGGAACGTGCAAATACTATAGCAAGTCAATTGGAAAAGAAGCAAAAAGGATTCGATGCGGTGAATTTTTTTTCTTCATTTCAATATTGTTGTCATTAAAAAAGCTTAAAATTTAATCAAGATATCTTATTAAAAATAATAACATCGCTGAAACGAAATATTACATAACAGTATTTTTTGAAAAATCTGTTGAATTTGAAATTCAAAAAGGTGAATAATGCTTGTGTTATAAGCAAAAATTTTACGATAATTGCCCTATTGATCTTCTTTTTCCAGTATTTCCTATTATTTGATCAAAATATAGCATGGATCATTTAGAGATAATCAATTGATCAGATGGCCCAAATTGCAATATGGAAAAGAAATGCGTAGCTATGAAATAGTTTTGAATATTTTTTGAAATTTACACGAATTTTTTTCTTTTGAAAATTAAATTAATGAAATGTTTGTTAGCTTGTTGATGAATGGAAGAAGAAGGCTGATGATATGACAGCAGAACTTGATGCTGTTCAACGTGAAGCACGTAATTTATCAACCGATTTATTCAAAATGAAAACAGCTTATGAAGAGCACTCTGAAACAGTTGAAGCACTTCGTCATGAAAATAAAGCATTAAGCAATGAAATTAGGGATCTGACTGATCAACTTGGTGAAGGTGGCCGATCACAACATGAAATGCAAAAAATGATCCGACGATTGGAAATTGAAAAAGAAGAATTACAGCATGCTCTTGATGAAGCAGAAGGTAAAGAGAAGAAAGATTTTGATGAAGCATTGAAAATTATCAATTTATCGATTACAGGAAAATATGCTTTAAATTTCAATATCAATGTAAATAATTATTTAATTTATATTAAAAAAATTTTTTTTAGCAGCGTTAGAAGCAGAAGAAAGTAAAGTAATGCGAGCGCAAGTGGAAGTTTCGCAGATACGTTCTGAAATTGAAAAACGAATTCAGGAGAAAGAGGAAGATTTCGAAAATACTCGACGAAATCATCAACGTGCATTAGAATCAATGCAAGCGTCATTGGAAGCTGAATCGAAGAGTAAAAATGAACTTTTACGTGTAAAGAAAAAGCTCGAATCAGATATTAATGAGCTTGAAATTGCACTTGATCATGCTAATAAAGGAAACGCTGATGCGCAAAAAAATTTGAAACGATGCACGGAGCAAATTCGTGAACTTCAATTACAAGTTTGTTAATTTTTTAACTTTCACTAAATATTTATTAGGAGTTAAATATATAATAAGAATAATTAGATATATGATTTTAATGTGATTTGATAAGATATCATTGTTTGTAAGCAATACAAGATACTTGATCATTTGCTATCAGTCCTGCAAATCATTATTTCATTAGCAATTAAATGAAGTGGTATTTTTTATTTAAACATTTATCACTTTTCAAGCTACTAAGTTATATTTTGATTACTATTTGTTTTTGAGGGAGAGAGAGAGAAAAAATTATTATTTAAAGAAACTTAATTACTATTTGAGTATGCCTTTTTCAATTTCTCGAAAAATGATTCATTTAAAATTTACAAAACAATACGACAATTATTTGGATCTGGAAAAAATTAAATTTAAATTTTTTTTAAAAATTAAATTAAAAAAATTTGGACAGATTGAAGAAGAGCAACGACAACGTGATGAAATGAAACAACATTATTATACTGCTGAAAAACGTGTGCAAATTTTGGAAGCTGAAAAGGATGAAATTAGCCAAACATTGGAGCAAGCAGAACGAGCGCGTAAACAAGCAGAACTGGAAGCAAGTGAAAGTCGTGATCAAGCTAATGAGCTAAATATGCAAGTTAGCAATCTTAATGCCGCAAAGAGGAAAGCTGAAGGAGAATTACAGGTAAGTTCTAGCAATAATCTCTTTTATAAAGTAATTGAAATCACTAGCTTAATAATTAATTAAGTAAATTATTTCTGTTGATTTTAAGGTTGTTAAAGAGAAAAAAAAAAACGGAAACGCTTTTTTGCTACAAAAATTATATTCCAAAAGAACGAAATTGAAATCAGTTTATTGTAGCAATGAACTTTTGAATTTAGGGATTTACGTGAAAAATTTTCTAGGCTATTCATGCGGATATGGATGAAACTTTGAATGAATTTCGTGCATCAGAAGAAAGAAGTAAACGAGCTATTGCTGACGTTGAAAGGCTTGCGGAAGAGTATCGGCAGGAGCAAGAACATGGCTTACATATTGATAGGATGAGAAAAGGCCTTGAAGCACAGATCAAAGACATGCAGGTATGCTTCTTCCATTTTAGTAAAGTCTAAAATTTTTTCTAAGGGAATTTGAAAATCTAATTAAATTTTAAACTCTTTTCGTAAAGAGGACATTTGAATTTTGATAATAATATTACAGAAATTGACCAAATGAATTTTAAAAATTCAATTTTATTTATTTTCCTTTGTTTTAATTGATAATTAATTTACTGTGTTAATTTGGATGTTTCCTAAATAATGTTATGATAATAAAGGATAAGAATGATCTATCCCATAAATTGATGAAATTAAATCGAAATAGAACTATGATTACTTCATCAATTTATTATAAATTGGATAAAATTAGCCGAGAATGGAAACGACAGAAAATAATTTAGCATAAATTAATGATATATTTTATATGGTATCATCTTAGATCTCTTGTTTCCTTGTTTTATTTGATTTGAACTTTAAACTTTAGGGCCAACTAGAAGAAGCAGAACAAGCAGCACTTAAAGGAGGCAAAAAAGTGATCGCTAAACTGGAACAACGAATTCATGATCTCGAGGCTGAACTTGACGGTGAACAACATCGTTATCAGGAAGCCAATAAAAATGTTGCAAAATCAGAAAGGCGTGTACGTGAATTACAATTTCAAGTGGATGAGGACAAGAAAAATTACGAACGTTTACAGGATCTCGTTGATAAGCTTCAAAGCAAAATTAAAACACAAAAGAAGCAATTGGAAGACGCTGTAAGTTACTCATTTATAAAAATCCTTTTTCAAATATTCAACTTGAATTAATAATGATCATAATTAAAATTGAATAAGTGAATTATTAAATATAATGCTTAAGAAAGTGATAAACTGATATTCGACTGATAGATCTAAGCAAATAAGATTATATTAGCTAACAAGCTTTGCTCAAGTAGGAAATTTAGATAATTTCAATATCCCTAATGTTTGATACTTAGTATTTATTCTTCAATATTTTTTGTTTTTAAATATATCAGAAACTAAATTTATTGCTTATGGAGAATAGATTGGCATTCCTCAGTGTTATCGATGATTATAATAGATATCTTATAAAAATGAAAGAAAAAAAAGCGCTTTGGTGCCTTTCATTATTCAACTGATAATATTCACTGATAAAAAAATGTTTGATTTGAGTTATGTGCAAAAAAACATTTTGGTGTATCAAAAATATAGGCACTATCCTAAATTACCGAAAATATTATTGAATGATTGATTAATTGATAATAAACGATTAGTAAACTATAATAAAATATCTGATTACTATAACTATAAATATCAAAACTGTTGTTAACAGGTGAAACAGGTTTCATTTAACTTTATCATTTTTCATTTACTTAGTACTATACTACTTTTCAAAAACTGCAAATTATAAATAATCAAGTATCTGTATCAAATTGTAATATATGTGATATGTATGATACGTGAAAGGACCACGTAAAACACGTAACCATTAATTAATAGCATTTTTCGTCCGTTTTTCTTTAAACTATTGAAAATTCTTCCAAAATAGAAGTGAAATTACTTATTTCATTTTCTTTTCATATATTTCTTTTAATACATTTCCTATAATTCTTTTTATTTATATTTTCTTTTTTATAGGAAGAATTAGCAAATCTAAATTTGCAAAAATATCGACAAATACAGCATCAGCTGGAAGATGCGGAAGAACGTGCTGATAATGCGGAAAATTCCGTCACGAAAATGCGTTCAATGAGCCGCACGGCGTTATCAGTTGCACCGGGTGGTGGTGGTGGCCTACAAACAGCTCGTTCCGCTACCGTACTTCGTTCACCGTCTCGAAATCGAATTTCCGACTATTAGATGATCGATGTTAAATTAGCTTTTTCTTTCTTCTCTCTAAAGTAAAAAAGGAAATGACATGATATTTCTTCCTATCAAAACTGATCCATTTTACTTTTTCTTGATTGATTCGATTGGATACATAGTTTCTCTTTGGATGATCACAAATTTTTTTCCTCTTTCTTCTTCTTCTTTGATATTATTATCAATTGTGTATGTTTTCTGCGATGCCATAAATAGAGTAAAGTTCTTAAAAAAAAGAATAAAAAATTAGTGTTTGTTGTCTAAAAAAGTATTTGAATTTCATTAATGATATGATATATCAAACATATCATTCATTCAAAATACTCGAGAGCTAAAAAATCCGAAAATGATTTTCATCATAACTAACAATAATATTACTTTTCATTCATGAAGCTAAAATATCAAATTACAAATTACGAATTATTCAAAACAATTTTTCTCTTTATTAACCCTAACCATAATATATAATAAACGTAATAATATAATAATAGTAATAATAATACTAGTAGTGATAATAATAGTGGTATTAGTAATAATAGTAATGAAATATGCATTATTATTAGTTTACAGTATTAACACATGAAAGAAATTACAAAGAATGAAAAAAATAATGATAAAACAACAAATAATAAAGGAAAATTTTGATCAACTAATTACGATTCTATTCAATTAATTAATTTATTCGGTCCTTGAACGTTTCTGCTCAACAACTAATGATAATGGTGAATGTGGTGATGAAGCTTTTCCAGATGTACCATCGCTTAAACCGCTTGGACTACAACAGTCTACCGGTGAAGTTAGCTGAAAATATACAGCTAAGATAAAGGGATGAATAAATCAATAAATTATCTAATAAGCAATAGAAGCTCATCATTTCGTTCACTTCTTTTATTTATATATTTAATCCTGTAATTGATCAAAAACTGTTATGATAACCGATTATTCTTTAATTAACTCATTTAATTAATCATTCAATTAACAGATAATAATTATGTCATAGTATACTTACGGAAAGTGGCAATACACTAGTTTGTGCTCGTAATTTTAAGAAGCAATCATGACATCGTGGATGATCAAAGCTGCTACTGATTATTAAATATTCATGATGACGCTAAAATAAAAATATAATTCAAATTTGATCAAACATTTGGTACTGATTGATTAAACTAATACAAGCATTTAATATTTCATTTAAACATAAGTTATATCATTTGTTGTTGTTAATTATAAACAACTAAACATACAGGAAAATATTAAAATCCAAAAAAATCAAAAATTAAGAAAGACAAGCTTAATGTTAATGACAAACATAAAAAAATAAACTTGAAAAAAGAAATTCGATAAGTAGTAGTTTATGTTTAATCGTATAAATTTTATCAATATCAAATATAAATAAGTTGTAGTATTAATTTCAATGATCATACGTACTGTATCTTGCTTACTGTACCAATTTTTTTATTACTGTTTTACAACTTTTCTTACAAAAGTATAAAAATAATATAAATCATAAATCAATCACTGAATTTTACTTTTCTTTCATTAAGAAAAAACAGGAAACAGTCTCATTTCATTAAATAACAATCATTTTCGATTCATTTCTATGCTATAAAAATACATTGATTAATAAATTTGGATATTTAGTAAATAAATTCAAATAACTAATTTTTTAATTCAAATAATTAAAGTAAAATGATAAAAATCAATTTCATTAATATAAAATTCATTAATATAAAAGAGCATATTCTGGCTAATTTTCTTTAAAATCTTCACCTTAGTATTTTTAAATTTGTTTATGCATGTGAATAAAAAATGATAATAAGCTGAATTTAAAATTTTGACACTTGAATAAAAATTTAAAAAGCAATGAATGAAGAAGATAAATACCTCACAAAATCGGCAGAAATTACTGTTTCCCGGAATTTGTTCCTCATATTCCGGTTTTTTCACACTTCCACCTCTATCAGTTACCATCTGTGGCATTATCATTGAACATGCATTGCTGTTTGTTGGACGATTTAACAGACTGTTCGAATCTTCACGATATCCACGATTTTTCACTTCAATTTTTCTTTTTTTATCTTATCAAATTAAATTTACCAATTTTTCGACACTAACAATTTAGCAATCTTATCAATCTTTCATTAATTATCAATTTTTCGCCATCTTTTTTTCTGATTAATTCAGCACATAAAAATTTATTTCTACAAAATTTCAAAACCCAAGTTCATTTGAAATTACTTAGATATTTTTGTGATAAAATCTTGAAAAAACTTTAAAAAATTTCAAAACTTACAGCCAAGTCTTTTTTGCTGATTCGATCGAATACGTAACAATTCATATTCACGTTTTCGTCGACACTGTTCAGATATTGGTGAGAGTAATAAGTTATCCGATGATGCCTTACAATCTTTTAAGCTAAAATTTCACAGATTTAAAATTGAGTTGATAGAATTTCGAAAAAAATAATTAACAAAAAAAAATGGTTGAAAATAAAAGATAAACATTGATATTACCTAGCAATATTTTTGATAAGTTTCGATTTTTCCAATTCGATATGTTCAATCCAATCATTTTCAGTATTCAATTTTTCATCACAAAGCAAGCAAATTGGATTGCCATCTTCATCAGTTTGAAGTTCTAAAAATTTTAAATGAGAAATAAACATTACACTGATAGTAATATTCTTATCACTTTTCACAATCATTATTCATGCAACAACTACGATTGTCATATTATTAATTATCATGATCTAACAATAGCGATAACGTCGTCGGTTTCAGAAGACAGATAACCATGATATGATATCATATTCAATCATTACTTTTCCATATCGTTTATAACAATTGGAACCTAGAAAGTTTGAACAAGAAAAAAGAAAAAAACTAATTAGAATATTGCGTGTGTGGACGTACACACGCTAAATTACAGTACCCAAAAATTTTTAAACTTTTTTCATATAACAATAATATTTCCCTCAATTCATTTAAAAGATAACATTTTGCGCACAATAAATACACAATTTGCGCCTAATCAATCATAAAAACGACAGCAAAAACAAATAATCCTTCAATAGAAAGCAATCTATTCTCAATTTATGTGTATGTGGGTATACGTATATATTGTGTGCATTTCTGTATATGTATACGTATGTGTGTGAATGTCTGTATATTTGTGCGTATGTCTGCGTGTGTCTGTGTGTGAATGTTTTATGTATGTATATCTGCGTGTGTATGTTTAAGTCTATATATATATATATATATATATATATGTGTATGTGAACGTCTATGCGTATTTAAATGTATGTGTGTATGTTTAGATATACTTTTGTGCATCTATGTATGTGTATGTTTTGTGTATATAATATGTATTATGTATACACTTACATACATACATAGAGAATATACTCATAAGAATGTATGTGCTTGTATGTTTGTGAGTATCTGTGTATATATTTAAGTATTTGGACGTCTATGTGTATTTACATGGACATATATCATATGGAAGAATGTATTGAGTGTATGTGTGTGTATGTGTGTGTATGTTTGTACACAGTAATCCAATATGGAAGATTTACAATGGCGTTGATGTTTCTTGCACATACGAGCATTACGAGCTCTATTGCGTATGGTAATTTTTACGATTACCAAATTGACGGCAATCACTGATTATCATTTTCAGAGGTTAACTGTATTTTTGTTAAAGTTTTTACGATTACCAAATTGACGGCAATCACTGA
>JABVXU010000793.1:0-20275 GCA_013365365.1 Cruorifilaria tuberocauda
TATTATTATTATTATTTATTACTATTATTATCATCGTTATTATTATTATTATCATGATCGCTATTATTATTTATTGTTATTATTGTAATTATTTTTTTATTAAATCATATTTCTACGAAAAATTCAAATTAAATTATAATTTGATCTTTCAGTTCCAGAAGATAAAGTACTAAGATGAATTTGATATCTTTTACTCAATCATCTTTTACTTTGAAATAATCATAATTTTTTTCCTTTTCTTCTTTCGTCTTACTTTCACATCGTTGTAAATGCAAAAGTTAAAATACTGAAAGTAAATGATAAAACAGCGTTCAATCCGTCGTATTTTGCTGTTGGAGTTTGTTTACTTTTGAAAATTGGAATTTTAAGAATTCGGAAATTTTCGCGGAATAGCAGTCCGAGAAAATTGCTCAACGTAGTTACTACGGAAGCATTCAACGTTTTCTGTGGTTTGTTTTGAATCTGTCGCAGTCATCATTGAGCGGATTCTATCGTGCTGTTGTGGTTTCTACCGGATTTTTCGAAGATTTCTAATGGCTGCAATACCAGCTGTTAAACTTGTCGAACCAATTAAGAAAGAAAAATCGAAAACTTTTCAGGTATACTTAGCTATACTTACTTTTTACGTATATTTAGGTTATAGTATTTATAGTCATACGTTTATTTTTTTTTTCGCTCTTACCGATGATTATCAGTGATATTTAATAATTCGATCACATTTCAACTCTTTTCTCCGATACGATCATGAAATGATGATTTGTGCTATTAATCATAAATTGATTAAATTACTCTCTCATACTGTAACTTTTTCAAAGAAGTCATTAATTCATAGCATTGTTTTAGTTTATTGTTAAAATTTTAGATTGTAATATTTTGGTATAAAATTACCCTTGTAACTTATGAAATAATTACTTCTAAATATAAGAGAAGTGAATTTAAGACAAATGATTTAAAAGCAATGATGGCAAAAATTGAAGTTTAGGAAAAGAGCATTACAGCTTTTCCATTAAAATTATAGTTTATATTACAAATCAAATAATTAAACTCAATTTCATGTTAATTAAAATTTGCATAATTAGAAGCATCGTTTCAATTATTTGATTTTAGTTTTTTTTTTTTTTTCAGGCTTACTTACCGGATGGAGCTCGTACTTATAGCTGTGTACATTGTCGTGCAAATTTAGCAAATCATAATGAGCTAATTTCAAAGGTAATTTTTATTCCACCTTTTTACAGTTTCTTCTTGTTTTACCAAATTTCTAATTCCAAAATTAGTTCCTTCCTTTTTTTTCGAACTTCAAATGTTCATTTTGTAAAATTGGTTTAGTTCAATATCGGACAATTTCATCATATCTCAAGTTTTTTTCATTTTTCATTATACTGTATTTTCATCTTTTCAGCTGTTGTACTTTTCATTTAAATTACAAAAGAGAAAAAAAAGTTTGAAAGAATTGTTCGAAAAGATTTCATTCCTCTCTTTTTTTTATTGCAGTCTTTCCAAGGTAGTCAAGGGAAAGCTTATTTGTTCAATTCCGTGTAAGTTTCTTTTTTTTTTTCTTTTACTCTAACACTTTCATTTGTCAATCCATTCTTTTTTCTCGCAATTATCTGAAAATAATTTGTGAATTTTAATGTTTGAAATAACTTAGGGGAAAGTTTAATTTCAAAAACTTTTTCAACATTTACTAAGAATTCTTTTTTTTTTGCAAAAATATTTTCTTGAGATTTTGTTATATTCCAATTCTTAATCATCCCTGAAATACTAATAAATTTATTCATTTAAAATTTTAATTTACACACTGTTTTAGCGAAATGATAATAAAGGTGATAATGATAATGATAATGATAAAGCGATAATAAAACTGTTATTAAAAAAATCATTATATCTTAAATCATTAAATGATATTTGTACAAGTGTGTTTCTTTTATCTCATCACAATATGATAATAAAACTGATAATTGCAGTGATAATAATAAAATGATAATAAAACTATTGTTATAAAAAAATCACTACAATTCGATTGTTCTTGACCTACTTAATCAGATAGAACTCTGTCGTAAATCACTGAAATGGTATTGTAAAAGTGTTTTTCTTTTATCATTTACTTTTATCTTGTCGCAACAGACTATTAATCACTTAGCTGTCTTTTTTAGTTTTATTTTCTATAAGTTTTCTTCGAAACAAATTGTTAAAAAAAACTTTTCACAAGAAGAAATAATATATTTCCTTTTTTTTAGCAGAAAAGAAATTTGAAGAAAGAAAATAAAACAAATTTAAAGAAATTATCATAGCTAATAGCAAGCTTCATTAATAAATTGCAATAATCAATAAAAAAGTTATTATCAAAAGTAAAATAGCCAAGTTTTCTAGGGTAAATATAGGATGTGGCCCAGCGGAAGAACGTGTTTTATTAACTGGCCTTCACGCAGTAGCAGACATATACTGTGAATGTTGTAAAACAACACTTGGCTGGAAATATGTAAATTTTTACTTCTCATTATTATTCATTAAACTCAATTATTCAATTATTCATTATTTATTAAAGAACTGTAAAATACTTAAGAAAGTAACTGTCGGATCAAAATATTTCAATTACAATTTTATATGTGTTTTTCATTTTCATATTATCATTGCTAATTTAATCAAAAGAAAAATCATTCGCTGCTAACTTTTCAGCATTTAATTTCAGGAACATGCATTTGAAGTTAGTCAAAAGTATAAAGAAGGTAAATTTATCATCGAATTGGCGCATATGATAAAAGATAATGGTTGGGATAAGCGTGATTTCAAAAGGAATAGCACTCATTAATTTACATCCTTTGTTTTAAACAAATAGTGAGAATGATGAAATAAGTAAGAAATTGAAATTGAACAAAATAAGCAATCAATTTTTCCTTACTCTTTCATTTTCTTTGTTCTTTATATTGTAAATTTCAAAACTTACTGTAAATCTAATCACACTGTAATTGTTTTCTCTCTTTCTTTCTTTCTTTCTTTCGCGCTCTCTCTCTCTCTCTCTCTCTCTTTCATAATGGTTTTCATCAAATTTTATCATTTATTAACTGTTACATATTTTATCACACACGTCTATGAAGGAAATATCATTTAGGTACCAAAAAGTACTTTTATAGGAATTATTTATTTTGATTTTATATTTCACTTTAACTTAGCTTGAACTAAGTTTAACTTAGTTTGTTAGGTAGCATTCTAAGTTTCATTATCCATCACATTATGTTCATTAGTTATTAATGATTATTGAATCAATTTATACTTTCTTAGAAGCAATTTTGTGCTTTTTAAAAAAAAAGCTGGTTTTTCGTTTAAGTGCATGAATAATTTTTCAATTCACTTCAATTTCATGCGAAATTTTTTGAATTCAAAAATTTAAATTTTCAATGTGTCGAATTAGGATAAGGAAAATAAATAGTTTCAATGAAAATAATATTATGCAGTTTTTTATTATTGTTAGGCAACACTTTATGGGAATTTTAGCAACTCTCGAGCTACTCCAAGAAATTTTCAGAAGTCTCTCGCTTAAGATCAGATTTAATGAAAAAAAGAGAACTGAAATGAAACTTTTGAATAAATTAATTTCAATTTAGGATATAGAAAAATAAAGGAGAGATATAATTTAGCTTGATCGATCAAATTAACGCTTCGAGCAAAAAGTAAAATAATGCTTTTTCCTTCTTTTTTAATTTGTGAAATTTTGCTTCATTCTTTCTTCTGCTTAAAACGAAAGCTAAAAATTTGAAATTTTTGAAATCAAAATTGGTAAATCACCTTTTATATGATCAAAAGTTTTCTTTCCTTTTGTAATTAAATGAAATTTATACTTAAAGTTTATCCAAAAAGAAACACAAAAAATTTCTTTATTTGATGTTCAAAATTTCATCGATTGATCTCTCATCACATATGGCATCCTTTTCATGTACACAAATAAAATATTTAAATTTTCTTAATATTATTTTTTGTTTACTATAAACTTGATACGCGAATACAGTACTGTCAATTGTAGTAGCTTAACAGATGCATAGGAATGAATGATCAGTAATCCTTCTTAATATGTTTTCAATTTATTCATATCTATAGATCATAGCGCAAAATTAGGTAAAATATATGAATTGTCAAATTTTACATGACAATTTTTGTTGAATATGATATTTAATCAGAGTGGGATAAAATAATTGCATTGCGTCATATCCCACAATATTGAACTGGAAAACATTGTAAAATTATAACTTTTATTTGTTACAATTTTGCCACTGCAATTGTTATTTTGCAAGATTATCATCTAATTTTATATGCATAGCTGAATGAGCATGTTTAATTCTCTTCCTTCACTACATTTTCTTTCATTTTGATAACTTTTTCTATCAAGTAGTAATTTGAACTAACTTTCAAATTCAAAATTCTCATGTACGAATCATATTTTCTTATATAATATTGTTCGATCAATTCTTGAACTACAAGAATTACTTTATGAAATTATCAAATTTTCGATTCTTCAAATTTAATATTTTCCCATAGTACATGACTCATTCTGGCTATCCTCATTAATTATCGCTCGTAATTTTTACAATTTCATTCCATTATGTTACGAATTATGAAAACATGTAAACAGTTTAAATGTAAACAATTATTAGAAGGCTTAAGGCTTAATTAAATCGTAATTGTCTATCGCTTATATTCATTAAAATTTCGGTTTAATTGAAACAAATTTATGATAGGGAAGAAAAGATCAATAGAATTGTGATAACTAAATTGCAGAGTATTTGTTAGGCAATGAAATTATTACCTTTTCAAAAATAAACAAAATTGAATGCAAAGAAATTTTTTAAAGTATCGATTAATTGTATAAAGGTATAATTTAAAATTGTACCACGCATTTTTTTGTCAAGTTCTTGTCATTATTTATACGTACAAATTATTCTATTATGTACAAATTATCTTATTTTTCCCCTTCTGAAACTCTTTTCAATACGCAAAGCATCCAAGCGCAATATTATTTCATGCATTGTCACCATTTGACGCTGTACATATATATATGCTGTACATTTTTTTTTTCTTTTGGTAAATTGTTGTCATTATCATTTTAATCATTTTAGGGCAAACAAATGCTATCGTCGCTTTCTGGGATTTTTTCTTTTCATAGGAAAAAATTTTAAATTCATGCATCAATTTACATCAGCATATCTTTTTGTATGTATTAACAATCAGTGTTACTCATTGCTACAAAGTTAATTTTGTATTTTATAGAGGCATACATAAAGTTATGCTTATTAACATTAAAATGTTTCTATTACAAAACACATGCTTCGGTATATTTAAAAACAGTACTGATGATTGGCAGAAAAGGATAAAATATGCGAAGTGATTAAAAATGATTAGTAAAAAAAGAAATTTTCCAATTCGAAATATAAATAAATTATTTTACAGCTTGCAGCAATTCCAAAAAATGCGAAGAAATGGAAATTTAAATTTTCAACTTTTTAAACTTAGTTAGCACTTTTAAAGTTTAACTTTTCAAATACATTAATTTAAAATATTTATGTGAAATAAATAAATAAATAAATGAAGGTAAATAAAAGTATTTTATGTGATATGGCCAAATTTACTTTCTATGCAGCTAATAGTTAAAATTTTTCAACTGATAAGATTTATTTAAAATTCCACTTCATATGAAGAAATAAAGAAATTAATTTAATAACTTTTTCTTTATTCTTGATTAGCACAGTGATAAACTATACAGGAATGCTTACATTGATTCAGTATTTTTATCTCAAGTTTATCATTTCTTATATTATCGAAAAGTTAATTTTAATTTAAACTACTTATGTCATCTTATTTAAAGCAGTTCTTTTTTTTTCGATTTTTCATTAATGAAATCATGCTAAGGATAATATAGAGCTTATCCATTATCATGCTTGAAAATTTCATTTTTAACCAATTTTATTTAAATTACTTTTCTTGATAAAGAATATCCGTGATCTCTAAATAGTCCGTCTCTTCCCAGTCAATAATTAAGCAAATTTCATGGTTCATTTCGAAGCTTATTAGCAGCAGTAATTAGCAGTAAACAATAGATCCATACAAATTACCTCTTTTTCCTTTTAATAATGCACGAGAGAAAAGTTGCTAAAAAGAGACTTGATATTCTCGAGAACTCTGATGTACGAAGTACTCAATATAATCCAGACTTTCATAGCACTTAGTATATTCATGCTGAAAGTTTCATTAATATTAAATTGCTTAAACTTTTATTAAAACTGTCATCTATTAAATTAATCTATACTTCAATTTGAGCATTAGTAAAATGAAATATTTGGCGATTTATAGGCTATTATTTATGAAGCAAATGTTAAATAATACTAATAAGCTAAGTAGCCTACAGGTTAAATAGTTATTTCAATTTAAAATAGTTTCAAATATGATTTATTTCCCGTAATTACATTTTTTTCTCAATTTAGCATATAGCATATTTTGAGTGAAAACTTCAACATCGATTACTTTATTATTCGAATATTTATTTTTTGAAATTAAATTTTAATTTTTACATAAACTATTTCTAATATTTTCCTCTGAAATATTAACAATAAACGAACTTTTTACATGATTTCAATCGATGGCCATTTATCAAAATTATCACCCATAATTATCGAAAAAAAAGAAATAACAATGTAATAAATGTGATTAACTCAAACAGTAAATTATTTTGATAAAAAAATTTCTAAATATCAAAACACATTAGCGAAGCATGCGATCTTTTTCACCTTCATTTAAATGTAACTAAACTTTCATAGAGTGATTTTTCTACCTAGAATGAAAGTTAGAAGTATGAAGTAATTAGCTTATTAATATGAGTAAGCTAAAGAATGTTATACTGATATACCTGTCAAAAATTAACAAATCTTTCAATATTTGTTCTTTGAAGTTATAGCGATTTCTTTGAATGAAAAGCTAATTTAATGATATTCATTTGATTTATTTCATTTATAAAATCATTTATTAAAAGTATGTCATAGGGCAAACTGATCAATGTAAGTTACGAAACATAAAATTCCCTGTTTTCCATCATTTAATTAAAATTTAACAAAAAGGCATCAAAAATTCGAAGCTTTATCACTTGTGATGAATATTATGATAAATTTGAAAAATTTAGGCAACGAAATTTTAGGATGAAATAATACTTCACCCAACAAATCGTAATCAATTAGGTGATAATTTAATTGATTTATAACACTATGAAAAATTATCATTAATTCCTAAAAATTTCAATGATAATTTTAATGATAAAGAAGCGAAATATGTTACCATTTTGCTACTATTTTTGATAGTATCAGTAAGTAATATTACTTTCATTTTATCGTTAAATTTTTACGTTTTCACGCAAGCAATTCTCATACTTACGTAAAATAGAGTTATCTTTTAAAAAAAACTTGAAATTTATATTAAGTAAGAAAAAAATTCATTTTATTTGTCAATTTATAAATCTTCGATTGTTTACAAGAATTTTTCAGTGCTTAAAATTACTAGTAAAATCATAATAAAATCAAAAATTCATGATAATAATAATAAAAATAATAATGATAATAATAATAATTATTATTACTATTATCAATTGATAATACTGATTTATTCAATTTAAATTACTTCAGTTTTAGCTTGCTAAAAAGTAAAATAGCTGCTTTATTTTATGTAAAGCCATAAAATGCAAAAAATCAACGATAATTCTCAATTATTCCTCTGCTAACAAAAAAATCATAATAAAATATAATAAATAATGATAATGACAATAATAACAACAATAATAATAATAATAATAGTAATAATAGTAATAAATAATAAATAGTAAACAGTAAATAAATAATAAATAATAACAATAATAATAATATAAATAAACAATAAATAATGAATACTAACAATAACAACAACGATTATGACAATTATAATAAATAATGAAATCAATGAAAAATAATAAAGTTGACATAATATAAAATAGTGATCTTAAGAAAACTGTTGCATGTTGATTGTCAAAATTCTACCTTGATGCAGGCTAATCCATGCATGCTTATTAGCTGTTTGAAATAAAATTATTTAAAATGTTTGATAAATTACTGAGTACTGTACTTTTTCTGCTTTTGCCCGTCCTCTTCCGTTTCATCTCATGCATTTCACTTTAAGCGATATTCATTCATCTAAAGTATAAATTTCAATGAATGATGCAATCATTTGAAATATAAATTTTAAAGAATTCCTCATTATCCTAAAATATAAATTTTAAGGAACACGTAATTATCTAAAATATAAATTTTAAAGAATGCATAATTATTTGAAATATAAATTTTAAAGAATGACTATCCATTAAAGTAATATTTTCCAGAAATTTTCTCGTTTGCTTTCTCCTTTTCAACTAATTTTTATTATTTTGAATTTTGAATATTCTGTTTAATAATACTTAGATCAAAAATATTACGTAAAAGTAGATTTTTCAAGTGAAATAAGCAGTACATGACAATTATTAAATTTTTTTAGAAAATGAATAATTATATTTAAAGGATAAAGAAACTTATAAAATAACGATGATTTCGCTAATTAATAAATGTCTAACTTTTGCTCAATGCGCTAAGTTTATTTAATAAGTTCTGTAATTTCAATGTCTAATTAGCTGAATAATTATAACAGAATAAGAAACTGCAGAAGGAGCAAAAAAGTTTCAAAATTATCTAAATATTATCAGAATTGTTATTAAATTTTTGTAATATCTAAGCGTAAAATGCTTATTTTAGATACTATCCAAATAACCAAATGGCTAATTTCGATTTCAAATCCAACATGCAAGTTCTAAATTAAAGCAGAAATTAAACAGAAAAGCAAAATAATAAAATGAAGAAATCATAGTTCCTGATTTCCATGATTTTCCGTTTGTGATGAATAATTAAATCAAGAATATTATGTTATATCAGTTTAGGTTCATTTCCTTTCTTCTTTTCCCTTCCATTGAATTACTGATAAAAACTGCATTCCTGTTAATCAGTAAATAGTTTGAAATTACTTTATTTCACAAATAAAATAATGCTTGAAATTGCCATCTTGTTAGTATTCAAAAGAAAGTAATAATTAGTAATTAATTAAAAAATGATAATTAATGGAAACAGTAAAAACAATGCAATTATCGAAACTTGAAATTTCTTCTGATAATACGATGGTAATGATAATAACTATTGCTGATGACATTATTTATTACTTATTTAGATAAGTTCAATCAATCTCGATTACATAAATCTTATTACATGCAATGAAATGATTTATTTATTTTTGTTGGAAATTAATAATTTACTTTACTAATATTTTCAAATTTTCAACCAAAAACATACATTTGCCTACAAATATTAATAAAACTTTCTGGGAAGCAATAAGTTATTACTTTTACAAATCATTTAATTAAATTGAGAAATTTACAAGTGAGACAATGAGGCATATAGGAAATCATCCGAATTAGTTGAAAGAAAATAAGCTAACAAAATTTCTCATCAACAAAGCTATGACATAAGTAAGCAATCTTTGAATGCTAGCTAACTTGCAATAGTTATTTAGCGATATTTGTCATTTGTCACATAAAAGTTCGCATCACTGTTCTATCCCCTAAACTAATTTATTGCGATTTATCATTCAAATGATAATTATGAACTAAAAATTCATTTTACTTAAAATTCAATCTTACTCTATTTATACTTAAATCTATTTTATTTATCACAATTCAATCTACCTGCTTGTTTATCCATCTATTCATTCATTTACCTATCCATCCATCTTCTATCAGTTCTTCCTTCTCTTCATGTAGATTTTCAATTTCATTTTCCTGTTCCATTCGAGTTTCATCGGTGCTATTTTCAGTGGATATAACAAGCTTATTGGTCTAGCTTCTACTTCTACTACTAAAGTTAGGAATTTCATTTCTTTTAATAATTTCTAATCAATAGCGTTTCCCATTGCATTTTTTATTAACCCTATTAAGCTTTCATATAAATTCCACCTGTTCAATGAGCTTTAGGTATGATATTTTTTCATGTCATCCGCTTCTCAGCTCTGTTGTTGCATTAGAGTTTTAAGAACTAACCAAAAGTGAATTGCATTATCACTTACTTTAGGACAATCACTACGAGCTGTAAATCTTCTGAGGACATAGAAAAGCTTTCCTCTGCTAAATTCCTTACTAATTCCAAATGCATTAGTTCTTGTGGTATAAAGAATGTCAGCTATTCCAGCTTCTCCTCTAACTGTAAGAGTCCAAGCCTATTTGAGTGAAGGTAAACTAGGCATGAGTAGAAGCTTAAATGGTTTAGCATTTGGTTTTCATCATCTACAATTCATGCATTGTTTGTTTACTTCCTTCTTGTGACATCAAATTCGCTTGATAAAGTATATAATGATGATACACTATCAGTAGTTTGTAGATAATTTGATCATTTGGTAAGTATGAAATTTGTTCGTCATGAGTGGCTTCAATTTAACTTATCAATTCCTTTTCTATGTCTTTGATCAATTCTGTTCAACTTTCATTAGACGTTTTCATTACCACGGGGCATCTGATTGAAACGATTAAATTTCTTACTTTGGACTGAAAATAGTAATACTCGCTAATCTTCGCCACTTCCAATTCTCCTGGAAACAAAATTGATAACTCTATTTTCATTTTCATTTTACCTGATTCACTTAACCCACTTAAGTCATAACGTGATCTTCGTTGGATTAGTGCTTGAACACTCTCCCCCTAATCATCCCATTCTGTTATTTTGAGTATTTTTAAGTTCTTTAATTTCTTTTAAAATACTTTTAATTATTTGTCTGGTTTGATTTAACTCAGTTAATTATACTTTGCAATATCTAATCTCCTTTACTTTATAGGATTTAGTTCTCTAAGTCTAGTTGGTCTAATGCACTCTCTCTTTTTAGCCATAACTTCTCCTGAAACAACACCGAATAGAATTTTTGATGTCGGATCAGTGCGAGGGAGGAATCTTCTAAATCATCGGGATTAGCGTTCAATTTGTTATTCAACAGTTGATGAATAAGTTGAACATTCGTTGTTCCAATGATTTTTGCTATAAAATCGATAAGCTCGTTTTTTCTTTGAATTGTTGCAGCGTTAAGTGGACGATTCTCCATTATGATTAGATTTCGTGAACTTGGGATAACCTTTAGCAATCTGCTTTGACATCTTATAAGGTCATCATTTCTTTACTAACTATCCAATATTCTCCTATACTTTCATTTATTATACCTATCTAATATCCATGATGATACTTTCTATTACTAAAATGCTCCAGATTCTTACCTATCGCTTCGACTGCTAATTTCCAGTGGAGTGATAGTTGTGTTGATTTACTGTTGAATGATACGTAGAGTGAGATAACTCTACTTTTTTGTCCCATAGAGACGAACTTGGAACTATTGATTCAAAATCATCATAATTTAAAGCCAAAGTGATAATAGCTTCCTTAGCCTGATTGATCAGGTATCTCTCCCATTATCTCATCATTTGCTGCTTCATTTTTCCTATCTGCATGAAATCCAGCCATTTCTGATTTGTTGATTCCAACACGTCGACGTGCATCTCCAGGCATTTCATTTTTCCTTCATGATTAGTTTCTTGTTTTCACATTGCTGTTGCACTTCTCGTCCTGGCAGGCTTCGATCAGGTGGCGATAAATTGAGCGTTCCCACTTCTTCAAGAAGCGTTGAATTCGTCCAATTGTCCGTTTAATTGAAGCGATTAATGCATTCCACATGGTAACTCTTCTCGGATACTTGAAACTTAGTGAAAGTGTGGGAGTTTGAGTAATAACAGTAGCAAATGTGGAAGAATAACCGACGGATCAGATGATACCTTTTACTCGAAATTACAGTTAAGGCAAGAAACTCGAAGCATTTTTGACGAGGTGTGACTGTGTTGTATTGTATGAATGGCATGTTTGCATGTAAGTTTTACTTACGTGAGAGTATCGTTGTGCACGAAGGATTTGAGACTGAAGAACGGAGATGAATGTATGATAAGACAGTACAGATTGGACGAACAGTTTTTCTTCTCATGAGAACGTCTGGCATTTGTCGCCATAAAATAACTTCAATTTTACAAAGGGATAAATAAATTATAGCAAGTTAAGAGCTTAATGATATTTAAAATTGGGAATTAATACTGAGATACTTCTCGACCTAAATTGTTGATATGATTCAAGATAGAGTAATTCCCTAAACGGTTAATTTTAAAATGTAGTCATTCTTGAGTTGTTGATGATTTCAAAATGGCATCATTCTTGAATATCTGATTTCGAAATGGAGAATTTCTGAATTGCCAATATCGAAGTGTTGCTATTCGTGAGTTATTAACTTTAAACCAGAGTCATAACTGAATTATTGATAAGCAGTTTTGCTTCTTCTATTTTCTAACAATTAACATTTAAATATTTTGCTTACTCCTTTTATCGGCTAAACTATTTATCAGTTAACGCAGTTAGTTTTTTTTTTTATTCATTTATAGTAAAATTATCATCATTTGTAATAATGCGAAAGCATTACAATGAATGATAATTGCAAACTGCAACAACAATAACAACAACAAAAACAACAATAACAATAACAGTAAGATAGCAGCGACAATAACAGATGCAACAGCAACAACAGCAACAGTAATAAAATAACAAAAACAGCATGAACAATAAATAATGATAATAATAGTAATAATAAAAATAATTAACTATAATAACAATAATAATCACTAATAAATGATAAAATGATAGTAATGATAAGAATAATATTAATAATGATAGCAATAAATAACAGATAATGATAATGAATAGATCTAATAATGATAACAACAATAGCTATCTTCTGTTTTTCATTTTGATTTGATAAAAAGAAATTTCCAATTATCGTTATATCTTAATATCATTGAAAATAGACAAGATATTATCAGTTTTCATCTTACTATCATAATAGTAATTTCACAGTTTGAATCGTTGTATTCATTTCTAAATGAAATACAAATCAATGATGTTATTGATTACAACAACACGGAATAAATTAATTTTCATCTGCTTATTTGAGAATAATTTCATAATTAAATTTCCCCATCCTGACTCTTCTTCTATCACTACTCCTAGCACTGAGCATTAATTGATATTGTTAGAAATTGCATAGCATCTAAACTTTGCTATTCAATTTTATCATTTTATATTTTTTAAAGGAATTGAATAATTATAAAATTGCGAAGTTACTGTGGTATGTTGCTAGTCTTACGATTATCGTAAAATCGAGAAATTCATTATTCTATTTAATTAATTAATTAATTAGTTTATTTAGTGGGATATATCGAAAATCGGAGTGATATTTCAGTATTGATTTGATTATTTACATATTCAGTATTGTCAATTGCATAATATTAAGAAGTAATAATTAGCTTAATTTGGGTTCAATGTTTCAGCTTGTGAAATTTCACTTTGTTCAATTCATTCCTAACCTCTGATAGATTCTTAAATAATAATCCTTCTTTATTTCTCTCTCTCTCTCTCTCTCTCTCTCTCTCTCAGTCTTCCAAATATGAAATCTAAGATTAATCGCAAATTCGTACTTATCGCATGATCATAAAGTCATGTAGAAAATAAGCTGTAAATAAGTGGTTGAATATCATTAAGGTAAGATAATTTTATTTTTCCGTTAGCTGAAAAAGCATGTTACAATTTTTCATAGTATATTTTTCAAATAACAAAAAAAAAATGAAAAACATAAAAATAGATATTTGATTTTTTGATTAACGTAACAATTTACTGTTATATATTAATAAATTATTCGTAAACTATAAGTTAATCTGTTAGCTTATAACTTATCATCAACAGAATGTAAGTAATTTAAGCTGTAAAAATAAATTTTTCATATTTTCACTTTTTTATTGTTTGCTAAAAAATCTAAGAGTATAGCAAAAAAATTCGAAAATGAAATTTTTCATATCATATCAAAATTTCATATCAATCATATCAATATTTTCATATTATCATTCTTATCAATGTTTTTTTTTTGAAAAAAATAATAAAATTGTTATTATATCAGAACACAAAAGTTTCTTAGCTGTTATCAGGTAAATTAATCCTCATCCTATAAAATGATGAAATTAAAATTTCAAACATTTTAATTTTAGTTACATTTAAACTAGTGTATTTAAACGAAGTTTCACTTACTTATTTAAAAATAGCATTGCTAGTTTATCATCATTATTATCATTATCTTTCTAATGCATACAAGTTGATGATTTTATCACTTATCCTTTTGCTAATAATTTATAGATTATCATCAATATTTACACTTCATCATCTTTCACTAATCATATCAGTTATGCAATTATAATTTTCAGTCATCAGCTTGTTCTGTCAGATTGATATCATTTAGCAGTTTGAAAATTTTAAACTGAATTGTCTTCTTCCACTTATCTACAAGTCATTTTATCAATTAGCTTAACAGCAAACTGTTAATTTCGTATATTTTGAATATGTAAATGAAAAAGAAAATTTTCGCTTTTGCTTTTATTTTATCAAATATTATTTAATCAAATAGATCTCTATCAGATTCTATAAAGTGAAAAAAAGGAATGGAATAGAGGAAGGAGGGAGAGAGAGAGAGAGAGAGAGAAAAAGGGAGGGAAGAGGAGAAGGAAAAAGGAAGAAAAGGATGGGATGAATTAAAACTTTATTCTCGGCATGTTTACTTCTAATTCTCGCAGAAACTTTTTCCGATAAGTTGGATGATATCATTTTGATGGATAGGTTCTTGTTGATTAGTAGCGGTTTTTCCGAAATTAGCAAAAATTCCTGGTAATTCCCAAAGCAATAGCTAACAATGTTGCCAATTTCTGTTTCGTTTCTTATTGTTCTTTTCATTTTCTCTTTCTGCTATTATTATTACTTTACTATTTATATCAGTGATATATAAGTGATAAGATATTTGCTTCACTATTTATATCAACGGTGAGATTAGCTTTTATTTCAGTATTTCTTTTTTTTTTCTAATTTTCTCAAAACTTACAATTTTTTTTAAACTTATGCTTATACAATTATTTCTAGCTATTAAATATATATCTGAAATCACTCAAGAAGTGAATTTTCATAATCTACTATAGTATAATAAAGTATAATATAATAAAGTTTTTAAATATTTTATGCTTAAGGAAATTTTTCATTTCTTTTTTCTTCGTATTTTAATTCGAATTTTAATTCGATACTTAATTGGAATTGCATTTGATTTATTTTCATATGTTTACATTTACAACTTATTTTTCAATTAAGTAACATTTGATTAAATTAATTCTCATTGCTTATTAGGATTGGCATTGTTTATTATAAATGAAAAATTTTTTGCTCTGCTTTCTTTCTTTGTAATTTTTAGTAGAAGCATTTGCTATTTTCCTATAAAACAGACGAAAGTTTAAAAGAAATTACAAAAATATATTGAAATTAAATAAGCAAATTTTATATTTCCATTTTATACTTTTATTTTCTTTTTTTCACTTGAAATTTAATTGAAAAATAACTGTTACTTTTTAATGGAAACGAATTACTTTAAATTATAAATCTGTAAAGATTTGTTAACGATTGCTAATCATTGGTCGTTTATCACGAATTACCTTTAATTATCAATTTGTAACAATTTTATAACTATTAATGATAATCATTGGTGCGATCATTTTTAATTAATGATTTATAGCGATTTGTTAACAATTGATAATCACTGGTGGTTTTTTATTATTAAATTATTTTAGATTATTAAATTTTGAATTATTTTTTATCATTAAAGTATTTTGAAATCATTCATTTTGGAAATTTATCGTTTCGCAAATAAATGATTTAAAATTAACACAGCCACTATCAATGTGGGAAAAATTTTTATCAAGCTGTTTTTTTCATGCGACATTAAATATTTGTCTTATCTGTATGAAGAAAACTATTTTGTATTACAGAAATTCGAAGTTAAAAAAAAAGCGAAGAAGGAATTAGCCATTCTCAGATGATAAAAATGATAAAATGATTAAAATGATTTGAAACGAAAATTCTCAGCCAAAAAAAAAAAAGAAAAACACAAAAAAGTGAAATGGGAATAAAATAGCACTGATATTTTGCATGTTATTGATATGAAATTTTGTGATAGCAACACTATCAGCTCATGAAATTTGTGGTCATTTATCAGTAATAGCAATTATAACAGCAGCTGATACCTTTTGTTAGCAATTTCCCGTGTTATCACTTACTTCTTCAACTAGCAATACTACTACTCTTTATCATTACCTAACAATGAGTAACAGCACCACTCATCATTTCATTTATGAAAATTAAAGAAAAAAACGAAATTTAGAATGGATTTAAAAATGTAATCATTTCTTAGTTTATTGTAATTAATTAGAGTAATAAAAATCCTGCAATGAAGAAAAGTTGAAGAGAAAAAACGAAAAAAATAAAAATCTTTCTTCTTTCTCCCTCTCACTCTCTCCCTCTCTCTCTCTGTTCGTCTCTCTTCATTTCTTTGTTATTTTTGATTTTTTCCAATATATATTTTCTATCAATTCTATTACTTAGAAACTAGAAAAAGATGAAACGCTTACTCAAATTTTATTAAAATTAATTTTATTAAATTTACAAATTTGTTAATATTATACCAATTTGTATGCTTAATTCGAAGGAATAAAGCAATAAAGCAAAAGTTTAAGTAATTTTGAAATAGAATTATTTGTTTTTTTCCTAGCTTTTTATTTGAAATAAATGAGAGGCTAATATAATCAATTCGATTAAAATTTCCAGCAGCAATTCATATCTTTTAATTTCATTTCAATTTTCATACAATTTCAAATAGTTATTTGATTGATCTCATATCTCATCTTCTATTTTTATCTCAAAAAATAAATTCATTCTTTTTCATCAAATATCTTTCTTTCTTTTTTTTTTGCTTTTCATTTCAGCTTATTCTCATTCTCTTTTTGTTTTTTTCATTATTCTGTAAAAAAATTTATTCAATCCAATTACTTTGGGCGATTTTAAATTTGATAAAATCTGAAAAATGTTTTAATTGTTGGGAGGTGTTTAGATTGTTTTTTTTTTGTCTGATTTAAATTTGAGGAAGTGTTTTAATTGCTGTGATAACTGCTTGAAGTCATTTTCTATTTCAATTTTCTAAATGCTATTAAGCTTAATGATATCTACCAATTTATTAGTTATTTTGAATTGTGCTATTTACACATTCCTCTACTAATAGATAATCTGCTCATTTATTGTTAAAATTGATTTGTTAAACTTGCTTATGCTATTTGTGCTAACTGCAAAATAAAAACTTTTTGGTTTAGTGCTAAACGAATTTCCATGTTAGTTTGTTTTTCAAATTTAGTTTAATAATAAATTTGAAATTTGCTAACCAATATTTGTTTCTTTAAAAAAATGCTAATTTTGTGATATTGAATATAATATTTATTCCGCTAAGTTATAAATTAAAATTTTCTAAGATAAATTACTATTGTCGTTGAAACAATGCAATAAATCTGATTTGAAAATTAAATATAAACATTTAACCATTAATTACTTACTAAAATTTAAATAAAATTAAAATGAAAATTATTGAATAGAAACTTATTATTTTAATAAATACTTGTTAAAATAGGAATAAAATTAAAATGAAAATTATTCAATATTAATAAAAACCTTATTAAAATTAAAATGAAATTAAAATTTGTAAAACAAAAATATTCACTTCTAATAATCTACTGTCATATTACTTTTCATAATATATGATATAATATGATTTCATATTTAAAGGTCACTTACTTATCTCTAAGTATTATACTTCATTTTTTTTTAATTCCAAAAGAAAGGGGTATATGAATTAATTACACCAGTGATAACTTTCTTCATTCCCTTTATTGCATGATCAATCAAAGCTAGTTTGAGACTGAATAGAAGTAAGCTAATTTAATTGATTATTTTTATAAAAATAAATTGAAATGCATTGTTCGTTTCTGCTCCATTTATTACTAGTAAAATATTTCAAATCTGATATAAATTTCTCAATTAAATCAAGTAATTGAGCAAAAAGGGCATTTAATTCCAATTTGAAACAAAGTTCTGAAAAATATTCCATGATAAAATAAAATCATGATAAGAATAAATTCGATTATCCTAACTTATAATGTAATTCTTGCTTTTTTTTAGCAAAAAAAATGACAGAAATTACTTATATGAGGTAAGTATAGGAGTTGCGTTTGTATAAAAGTAATAGCGTGATATATTACATCTTTTATTACTTTAAACATTACTTTTCGATTTATTAAATTCAAAAGAAACAATTATTAAAAGCTATAATTTTGCAAGTGAATAATTATTATATGTAAAATCTTAAGTTATTCATGAAGTTTTCTTTCTACTTTTCTTTTTGATTAAAATTTTTAATAACAGTTTAAATAGTGCACAACTATGTACTATTATTTATTTATGATTCTTTCCATCGTAAAAAAAGTTAGACGAAAGAGAAAGAAATCATAAGTTAAATTTATGATTAGATAAGCTGAAAAGTAAACAACGTGAAAGTTCTTTTTACAAATTTCTTATTGCTAACAAGTAGTATTTGCATAAACATTAATGAAATTATGCATTTATCAGTTCTTTGAAATTACTTATCATTTTAATCATAAGCCTTCAATTACACATGAACTTTAACAAATTTCTCTAAGTTTAAATAAACTCTATCAATTTCTTTTGTTAAAGTTAAACTGCAAATCTTACTTTCTTTTCTTTTTTATGCTATATAATTCAACTCTGCAAATGTCAATTATTTCTTTCGCTTTTCTTTTTCATTGATATGAACTTTCAAGGATCACTTATTAATATTCGTCAATAAAAGCAAAAGAATGAAAGAAAAAAAAAGTTGCTTACTCTTGCAAATAGGAAAAGCACGCGAAGTGCTTGCACATTAATATTTATTATCATTCTAAATTTGAAATCTCAACAGTACGCTAACTCGCACTTCATTTTCCCTCAATTCATTTCTCTGGCCTCAACAAAAATTCTCTGATAAAAAAAAGTAATATCAATACCCATTTTGAGAAAAGATAAAAAACTGGAAGAAAAAAGAAATGAAATACGAAAATTTCGTTCATATCCTCTCTCTCTCTCTCTCTCTCTCTCTCTTTCTCTCCTTCTCTCGCCCTCTGTTAGATATACTTATTCTTGCATGTAAGTAATTGTGATCATTCATTTTTTAAAAAGCGAAGTCAAATAGATGCCCTTTTTTTGTAAAAAAAATTTATCTACGAATTTTATTTTATAGTATATAGAAGTAGATGCATTTTGCTTTTTGTTTTTAGGATCAGTGAATTTTCCGTAAATCTTTTACGTATGATTGGATATGACTTACGCAAAATACGTAAGATACGTATAAACTTTCACGTATCGAAAAAGAGAGGGAAAAAGTAGATGAAAATCACGAAGAAAGGAAAATTTTGAAATTAGAATTTAAAAAAAAAGCATGAAATTCATTTTCATACCTGGCAGAATTGTGAAATAGAGCAATTTGAAAAAATATTTTAGTGAAATTCATTATGATAGTCATTTTTATTGATGGATGATATTATCGAGAATAAATGCATTCTTTTTGATTTGAACTAAATATTTTACACTTATTTCGCTTGCATAATAATCTGACGATTTTATTGATTTAAATTTCATCAAAAAATCAAACTAATTGATAAACATTTTAAAAATTATCATTTTACAGTAATCTGTATAGAATTTTTGAACTAAATTAAAAATGAGATTATAATTTTAATGTTTTAAGTTAGTATTTTGATGGAAAAAGAGTACTATTTTCTTATTTGTTAGGAAAAATTCAATCATTTTGATGTTTTTGAAAAATCTAAATAACAATTTCATCTCTTTTCTATTTTTCTTCTCACTAATCAATAGTAATTATGGAGATAATGTAATCGGAAATCACTTTTTTTCTTCTAATACTACTGATGATATCAATGCTAATACTAATTGCTGCATTAAATTAAATTGTTAGTATGATTGAATTAATTTGTGCTATATTTATGTAAACAAGTAAATTAATAACTTAATAAATAATCAGAAATTCTCTCTCCAATTATATTTCAAATTACTTTTTTTTTAAAAATCACTTTTTTATTTCTCATAAAGATTTCATTGATATTGGCAATAATATTAGAAAAATTTTTAACTATAATTTCACT